>VICI01001754.1:0-20114 GCA_019593645.1 Akabosia matsudoensis | reverse complement strand
AAAAAAATAACTAAAAAGAAATAAGGGAACAAACCACACAAAAGGGAATTGTGTGTTGCCCTCCCTGCTGTGTAACAAGAAAGTAACGAGGTACACGCGAGTTGGCAGACAATAATGTCTCAGAAATGACGACGGAATCGTTCATGTCTCACGTGCTGTCTCTTTGTTTCAAACGACTAACTTCAACAGAAATGAAAATCTTTTGCACAGACCCATTCTCATTTTGATTTCTCGAAATGAAACTGTTTCGCAATTACTTTGTTCATAAAATCACGATCCAATGTCTCCATTCACACAATAAATGGAACTTGCAAGTCTACTCCGTGTTAAAAGAAACTCCATTGGCTGCTAAGTGAACGGTACAAACTTTCACGTACAAACCTAACATCTGTATTTTCACCGCTACGGCATTTTCCACCCTAAAGCTCTGTAATAGCAGTTTCTGTTTTAACAGTGTGTAGCAATATAAAAACCACTTTATAAAAGTGATTTCGTCTTTATTTATCCATATTCATCATCATATCTCACTCTCCCTTTTTTCTCAAGAAAAGACAGATCTCTCATTTAAGATGCAGATGCATGATGATCGAGCCAACGAACCGCTAGAAAAAAAAAGATTTAGAGGAGAAAGCTATAATACACAGGATTTTCTTTTATACCTATATAAAATATATGTATATGCTACTAATACACGGCAAAAAGGACAAGAATATCCTCCCCACATCATCATTCATCACCGTAAGGGAAAGGAGTTTTTGTGTGCAGTAGGAGGATCTCACTTTCTCCCTCTTCCCTACTACATTTTTTCTTAATGTTCTTGTTGAAAAGGGATTTAATATGGAATTATTAACGGCAGAGTAAATGCACAGGAGAAGAAAATCCGGCTTCTTGCTAGAATTTTACTTCCCCTAAACAAAATAGAAAAAGTGTGTAACTTTTTGCAACTAGAAAAAAAGACGATATTATAAACTGATGTACAGCTGAACGTTGGTGTTAAATTTAAAGCAGTTTGTTGAACAATATGTACTGGTAAATCATAGATACATGTGAGAACTAAATATTTTTTTGGGCTGTGGACATAGATCTGCAAGTAAGAAAGTGCGAGGGAAAAAATAGGAATCCTCTTGTGACAAGATTACCGTTCACATGCCTGCCAGGTTTTAGACATTTCTCAAGAAAAAGAGAAAACCAAATGAGGATTGTAATTGGGAGTGACATTTTCATGTGAAATTCAACTAGAAGAAAAAATCCATCATGAATATGGACGAGATTCTGGCGAGGGCTGATAGGGAAAAAAGGAGAATGATAATAGTATAAAAAATTTCATGGCAATTGAAGGAGAAAAAAAATACACAAGACATAGCTGTTGACAAGGTAGTGTGGCAGAAAAAGAAGACGGATGGGGGAAAATTGTACAAGAAAAAAAATTGCCTCCTACTTTTACCGTCATTTCCGGCAGATAAGGAAAAACGAGAAAATTTGATGGAGTCCTGTCTCTCCTGAGAAAAAGAAATGGATTTAGACTCCGGTAGAGTTCCAAGTATTACGCCGTATTGACAACAAAAAACTCGTTTTGTGATGAAAGCTATTTGTCATCAACATTTCACGTGCATGTTCGAGACAACCATGTTCCACGCTGAGTCAGAAATAACACATTATTATGATTATGACCATTATGGTGTGATGACTTATCTATGAAGCTTTATTGCCCGAACAATTCTTGTATACAGTTTGAAATATAAAATTATGACTAAATGTTAATGAATTGTATGTATTGCTTATGTTTTCTGTGTTTACACGAGATAATGATAAGCCTTAATGTCTATGATGAACAGATAAGCCTCCTGATCTAATGCGCTTCGGCATGACTCGGGCTCACTGGCGGTTCATGTTGGATGCATGATTGGAAAAATGACTCATCGAATTGGCACATTTCCTTTAGTTTAAAATGCCTCTGCTTCTATTCCCGAATATCCAGTCATTTTGAAGTTCAACTTGAGTTAAAAAGTAGGAAAATGGCTAACCCACCGAGACAAAATTACGGATGGAGTGAGTCTCTAATCGGAAATGACCAGGTTCTAGTGCCTGGCGTAGCTGAAGGAGGACAGCTTGGTTATCCCTCTGCTCCACCCAACACCGTGATCAGCCCTTCTTCCGTACCCGTTGGCTGGATTTACTCCAGGTTCAGAACTACCATCAGCCTTAAACTGTCCAGTTTGTCAGGATAACCTTGTCCCTCCCATTTACCAATGCTCTAAAGGCCACGTTCTCTGTAACCGTTGCATTGACAGCCTCGACTACTGCATTTCCCAACCAGAATGTCTAGATCCATTGGATGGCCTCAAGTTACGTAACTTTACGCTTGAACAGAGCCTATTTCATGTACAAATGAACTGTCCCCACCCTGGCTGCCTTACGCAAATATCAGGAGGCGCAATGGCAAATCACTTGGAAGTTTGCGAATTTAGGTAACCGTAACAATTTCACCATAAAATCGCCAGTTAGTAGCTTACAAAAACTACAAAACTTTTTTTTCCTACACAGACCACTGCCGTTTTGTTCAGAGTTCTTCGGCTTCAACTGCTCCGCAGCTTGTTCGGCTACATCCCTCCTTCCTCATCTACGCGACTGTCACCAGGTGGAGGAAACAGAGCTTGACAAATTCACATTAAACCTGACTGCGTCCCACCGTCTTACGTAACTTTACGCTTGAACAGAGCCTATTTCATGTACAAATGAACTGTCCTCACCCTGGCTGCCTTACGCAAATATCAGGAGGCGCAATGGCAAATCACTTGGAAGTTTGCGAATTTAGGTAACCGTAACAATTTCACCATAAAATCGCCAGTTACCAGCTTACAAAAACTACAAGACTTTTTTTCCTAACCAGACCACTGCCGTTTTGTTCAGAGTTCTTCGGCTTCAACTGCTCCGCAGCTTGTTCGGCTACATCCCTCTATCCTCATCTACGCGACTGTCACCAGGTGGAGGAAACAGAGCTTGACAAATTCACATTAAACCTGACTGCGTCCCACCGTCTAGACTCTCCATTCGGACTAGATCTTGTTTGGAACTGTGTTTTAATTACATCATCTACTCTTGATGATAATCCTGTATTGCTTAAATGCTTCACAGCGCCCAATGGCAACATTTGTCTGACAGGATATCTCCTACCCACGACTACCAACACAAGCTGTAACCAATACCGTATCAAATTCCAGATCAACTCCATATCGAACGTAAATCTTTTTAGAAACATACGTTTTTACGTATAAATACAAGAGAAAACAAATTCTTTTTTGTAATTAAAACGTGAACACTGCTTGTGCAGCAGTTTTCATCCAGGTTCTTGTCTCGTCACCGACTCAACCTCAAGCACGTTTTCCCTCGAACAACACTCCTTTCACCTTTGTGATACACATTTTTCTTTTTTGTATTTCTGTTCCAGGGATCTCGTTTGGAGTGGACTGGTCGTTTGATCTCACATTATCCTAATGAACCTATTGATCCCACAATCGCTTCTAGCCAAAACCTAAACAGCTTCCGAGTTCCACTCAACTTGCTCAGCGATTGTATCGAAAACTCTGACGAGTCATCAAAACTAACTGTCAACGCGTTTGTATCAAAGCTCCCCACCAATGAACAAAACGACGAGGATGAGGATGCATTGTACCTCGAGAAACTCAAATTGTATCCTACACAACTTTCCTTTGACCAAACTCTCTCCCAAAATGATTTACAATTAAGGTGTGCCCATTGCTCTAGCCTTTTAATTGCACGTGTCATCTACCAGTGCCTTCAATGCCCGTCGGATACTTCAGCAACATATTTCTGTCCGGGTTGTATCCACGAGGGGCATCATGATACGCACTTGACGATACGGATTCCAAACAAAGATCTTCAGCCTTTGGCTGCCGTGGCTTATGAATGCTGCGTGGGTGAATTACGTTAAAAAATTGAGATCATCGCACTGGCCAACGTGCGTACACGGAAAGGATTTAACTTGTCAATATTGTTTTGCTACGTCAAAAGAATTTTTTATTTTATCTTTTAGACAGCTCAGCTCAATTTTGATAATCCATGAATAATCCTTAAACGAAACCTGTTTTAAGCTTTTAATCTTGTTTGATCTGGTTCTTATTTACATTGGTAGATACGCAATGCTCATACCTACCCAGCTAAAAATAAAATGTGACATAATAATAAAACTCATGACTATTTTATTCATGCAAACAGTGAATATGAACCTTTGGTCTATTTGAATTTTTACTTTAACAGCAAACAAATAAATACTTAAGTTTTTAACAAGTAGTTTGCGCGGACTAGCAGTAAATTTTCGTCTGCATTTTCGAGAACAAATTGATAAGAGCGTTTTTAGCAAACTATTTAATGCACAAATTTTCACAAACGTTTATCTAGATTTGATGTTGACATTGAAAGCGAAAGCTTGTTTGGTGATAGATATAAAAAATTTACTGCTTTTGTTCCTGATTCCGTGTTTTACGAGTAAATCTCAGTTAAATGCATCTTGTTTTTATATCATTCAGCCTTCACCTTTGATAGAAGCAGGATATCATTTTTAGAGAGCGAAAATACATGATGGCAAATGTAATGGACCACTTGAAATGCCCCATTTGCTATGAAATCCCTGAAGGGAAAGTGTTTCAGTGCAAAAATGGACATACATTTTGTGCCCTTTGCAGCTCAAAGCTGAGAGTGTGTCCCAACTGTAGGGTCGTTTTGGGCTGTGACCGGATTCGAAATAGAATCTTGGAAAATATTTTGGACTCTACGAAGTTCGCATGTCCAAACAAGGAGCTCGGCTGTTGCAGGGTTTTAGACAGAAAGGAAATCGGATCCCACCTTTTATTTTGCAAATTTGAGTAAACAAAAAATATTTTAAAAAATACGCAAGATTTAAATTCTTAGGTTATATCCGGATTTTTTTTGTGGACTTTTTTCCTCTAGACCGTTTTATTTTTGCAAGCTAATTGGGTTCCAAACCTGTTCGTTCAATGCTGCTGCCCCAGGAAAGTCATCCAATTTACTTGCTCATTTGGTCCATTGTCATCCTCAAATACAAGAGACAACTGTCTCCAGGACGTGTCCATGGGTGTCATTAAACTACAAAAGCTTTCTCTCCCGGGCAAGCAATCTAGAGAAAAATGCAGTTGCAATTTGGACTCCACAATTACTCAAGGTCGAACATGGAAACAACCATGGCAAAGGGAGTGAAACCGTTTTCATACTTCTCTGCCAAGTGAGCGAGCTGACGAACAACGCTGCCTGGATTTGTTTGCGCTTGACCACAGACAAAGCGCTGGAGGAAAACAACCATGACGTCATTGGAGACGAGAGAAAAGCTCGACAAATTATTCATTACCGAGTTTCGGGCGAAGGCAAACAAAAGGGTGGACTAGATGAACGTGACCTTGATTTGCTGGTAAGGCAATTTCGTATGGAGCAATCTGGCTTTTTTTGACAAGCATTCCTGGAGTATGAAATATCCGGTTTTTTTCCTCCAGACGCCGAAAATGACATGGAAAGCTCCGGTGCTCACATTTACAGACATTGACAAAGAGCTAAATGAGTATGCACTCAGAGTGCCCATTAGTATTCTCAACTGTTTTGCCAACTCTCAAGGTGGCCTTGGAATTTCCATAAAATTAGAAAAGACAAAGGCTCCAGGCTTCCAAGACGACGGAAAGATAGTATCCACTATTTCGGAGCTCTCCTCATTCGTCACAAGTAAAATATTATGTTAAGTTATGCTCCACACGTTTGAGAGCCAACAGTAACCTGCCTTTGATTTCAAATGAAGAAGTATTTTAACTTTTTTTTAAAATAGGCTCACAAATGAACTACCTGGCAAGTTCACAACGATCGCATGACAATTTTGACGAGAACCAGGCCTGTCCCGCTGAAACCAACCATCAGGTAATCTTTGAAAACGTCTTTTGTAATGGTTGTGGGCTCCAGCCACTAGTTCATCTTCGCTACAAATGTCTACAATGTGAAGACTTTGACCTATGCAAAACCTGTATGGAACGAGGCGACACTCATATGCACCATGTCTTCGCCAGAGTTCACAACACCCAACAAACCCAGCTTCTCATCCAGGGACAACGCAGGTCAGCCACTGATAAGATAACCCTTTTTTACGTACAACATATATTCAGCTTGTTTCACATAAATGTCTTTTCTTCTATTTATACAGAAAGTCAAAGCACAGACTGTCCTACATTTACTGATCTGTACATTATGACTTACTAGCTAACAAACAACTAATTTTCTCAATTTCCCCCTGTTCTCAATCATTAAAATACCGTCACACGCCACTCTCAGTTAATAAATAAAACTAACTTATTTTTGTGGTCAAGCAAAGTTCAAGTGTTTTAAAATCTATTTGCATCACCGCTCATTCACAGTCATAGCTGACATGTCCACGATTATTGGTCAAAACAAACAACAAAATTTTAGTCGTCAGGAGAAGCGGATTTTATTTTTTCTGGACGTACATAAATCCACTCTCCGTCTTTTTTTTCCTTTGTTTTGAGCAAGAAAAAAAAATTTCAACACTTTTCTAATTGCATAAGCACAAGCAGCAAACATTTTGTTTATGATTGCGCATTTCAAAAACATGTTTGAAGTAGCGTATCTTTTAGAATGGGCTATCAGCTAGCAATGCAATTTACGAGAATGCCCAAAAAAATGTAGCAATCGCAAGTTGCGACTGCTTCCAACCAACAACCAAGCCTGCCATAAATAAAAATGGCAAGAAAAAAAAATCATTCGATTCGAGTTTTTTTTCTTGCTACGTTTGGTGTTTGCGTGTGTGCATATGACATGAGTGCTGTGAGCTTACGAAAATGAGAAAAATACGAGTGCTTTCAAAGTAAACACGAGTCAGGTGTGGGCTATTGTTTATGGAGAATATACGTTTATTATGAAAAGTACGTAACTGTACCTAAAAAAGGTTGTTTTGTGCACTTGTTGCATTTTTGGGATTAATTTGGATTTTGAGTCTTGAAGAAGAGGTTGGAAGATATGAGTAGAAAATCTTCAACGGTTAACACGTCCTCTGAAATGGTTCAAAGTTCAGGAGAAGTGGCAAGTTTCCGCAGGGGACGGCCACGGTCAGTCGGCGATTCAAAGGCTACGTAGGGAAATCGAGGAGGATGACGATGACAACGTCGAGGTGAATCCTAAAACAGCAGAAAAAGTACTAGGCGCTGCGAAGAGCTATCTAGAGTGTCCAGTTTGTTATGAGACCTTGGTGTCCCCGATTTATCAGTGTCAGAATGGTCACATTGTGTGTAACCAGTGTATCGAGAGGTTGGTCCAGTGTGGAGAGTGTCGAGTGTCTTTGGCAGGCTCAAGGATAAGAAATGTTGCCCTGGAGAACATTTGTAAAAGCGTGGACGTCAAGTGTCCCAATAAAAGTGAAGGATGCTCGGTGCTCACCACAGTGGAAATGCTGAAGAACCATTTGGAAATATGCGGATACCAGTGAGCTACAAAATATTATTGTTATATACTAAATAAATTGTACTATTGATACTATTGATTGTGTCCTCGACATTTTAATGTTTGGTTTGTTTGTCTGTAAAGTCCAATAAACTTTTGCTTCAAATTCCTCGGCTGGAAAGACTGCCGCGTGTCTGTGAACGACTCCTCCGTGCTCAAGCATTTGGAGAGTGTCCACCCCGTCAAAAAGCTGAACTGTTCAACATTCCGGATTTGGCTCAACGTCTGGGGCTTTCCTTTGTCGGAAGATGAAGTTCATTTTGATCCGCTTATAATCACGTCTCTGGAAGCTCCCATTCTCCTCCGATCTATGGTTTCCATGGATGGTCATATAACGTTTACATGTTTCATGCTTAAAAATTCAGGCCTCGAGGAACTGAAGAATTACAGGGTTAAGTACAGGATTGAGTCCCAGTCGAAAGTAAGTCCCTGTAACTATGACAATTTTACCCAGATTCGAGTTGACATGATAGTGTAGTCTTGCACATGAATTAGTAATGATCTAATGTTGTCTGATATTTTTTTTAACAGGAAGCCAGCTTGGAATGGTCGGGCTTGGTACAGTCATACCGGAAATTCAAAAAGATGAACAACATCAACAGTTTCCGCATTTCCGTTGAATCCCTGAAAGAGTACTGTGAGTTCCACAAGGCGAACGTCTACCTCCAGGCTAGAACTAAAATAAGCATAAAAGTTGCAGTCTGGAAACATCACGAGTTCAGTGGGAGTCAGCATAAAAAGCTCAAACTCTTCTGCTGGTGCACCCTCACTGGAAGAAGAGTTTTATGAAGAAGTGGATCTATTCGGAACCACGTCGCTTCACGATCCAGAACTAAGTAAGGAGGATTACTCTCTGTCTCTTTTGTTTTAGTTTATGCATGGAAAACACCAAATCTTTTTCTGCATATTCTCCTGCCACCGCTGCTAAACATTTTCCACAGTATAAGCAAAAAATTATGTTTACAAGTCTGGTTTCGTATATCATTTTTGTAGGCTCAACTGTCGTGTTTCCAACTGTGACGTGTGATGGTTGTCGTCGTAAACCTATCCGGAACATCCGTTATAAATGCTTGCAGTGCCCGGATTATGATTTATGCAGTAGATGTATGGAGCTCCGTCACCACTCCCATCATGTCTTTGTCCGCATTCAGGATTTGTGTCAAAATCAGTTCTTTACTCATCAGTATCTTGCACGGTAAGCACAAAAAAATAAACTAATGCGCCAGGCCATCATCATCACTCCTATTTTCCTAGATTATCATTTTCTTCTTTCGAGAAGAGCATTAAACCAATCTCATTACTTTTACAACAGTGTGGATCGCGGTGATTCTCTTCTCTAAATGGACCAAACTGCCAGTCTGCTCACAAAACCGTGTCATGGATTGTGACGAGTGGATGTCGTCTCAGAATAAAACTATGCCAAGGGGAAAGATGTGCTGGAATGAAATATTCTTTCGTGTGATGAAGTTAAACATTTTATACTTTAGTCTAGTAAGCTTTTTTGGTTGTACGCTGCCACGTTTTCAGGCAGTTTTGCTACGCTGAAACATAAAACATTTAGACGATAAATATTCCGTGAAGTTTAATTTTACGTGGAACTTTTAGCAGGCAACAAACTGGTTATTGTTATTAATCTAAGTGATCAAGGTATACGCTTTTTAGTATACTACGTCAGAGTGCAGTTCTTTTGCGTAAATTAATGGTAGAAATGTATTGTATATCTAAAACTCCATCAGTGTTAAGGGTAATTCAACTATAAGAAGCCTAGAATAGATTTTTTCATGAATTCAGTCATTTGGACTTCAAAACAAGCCTGGAGCTACAGTCGTATACAATATTTCTTGGACTGAAAATTACGTGGAACTTTTAGCAGGCAACAAACTGGTTATTGTTATTAATCTAAGTGATCAAGGTATACGCTTTTTAGTATACTACTTCAGAGTGCAGTTGTTTTTACGTAAATTAATGGTAGAAATGTATTGTATATCTAAAAATCCATCAGTGTTAAGGGTAATTCAACAAAAGAAGCCTAGAATAGATTTTTTCATGAATTCAGTCATTTGGACTTCAAAACAAGCCTGGAGCTACAGTCGTATACAATATTGCTTGGACTGATAATAATTTCATGTCGATTTTGTCTCGCGTTCGAGAAAACTAAAGAAATACACGTACTTTACTCCACTTTATTTTTAGTACGCGTCCATTTCGACATTTATATTAGAAATTTATCATTCCTTCACAGATAAATTTGCATTGTCTGCAATTTTAACGTTCACACGAGCAAAGTCATGTACAAAAACTGGCATGAAAGAAACAACTATCGCTTTTGTTTCTTTTCATGCTGCGTTTCCCAAGACATTTTCTCTCTCCACACATACAATATTAATTTATGAGGAGTTCTTGCAAACCATAACTCTCGTCTCGACTCCAGCATGTGCTTCAACTAGAACACTGTTTTTTTACCACCAGCTCTCCTGAATTTATCGGCGTGACTGGTTGCCTTCCTAAATGAAAGCAGTTTTTGCAAGATTTGAAATTGCGAGCGAGACCAACACGAAAACGCTTGATCTTCCTCCCTTCACAAGCTGCTGCTCAAGATAATTCATTAGTTTTTACTTGGTCCAACCTAAAATCCTACCACATGTGTCGCTATAATTTTTCCCTGTGTATTCATTTAATTACGAGAAGGCTCAAAACAATTAGCATTTGCAGTTTCATTATTATCATCTTCCAAAAAAAACCGGATGCTTCTTGCTTCTAGGTATTTCATTCTACCTCTATTTTCCCATTACTGTTCCCCCACTAGTCGAGAGGAGTAAGTCTAAAACAACCCGCCTTCCAACCACTCTCAGTTTTACTACTAGGTCAACAAACTTTCAGTTTATATGAACCACCAGAAGAAAACTAGTTTTTTCTTCTTTCAAATTAAAAAATTTTGGAAATGCAGGCATGAAAAAAACATTTTCTAATGGAGCTCTTCTTTTTTAAACCAATTTCCTCTTTTACGCGCTGATGCTTTCCGAAACAAAAAAATCTGCAGGGTTGTAACAACTCTACTCAGCGTTTTTCTCTCTCACTCTGGTCTTTTTCCCGATACTTATATGTAATGGTCGTCACCAGCATGTGTTGTTTTGCTTGGTGGGCATGTTTTTCCTCCTTTTCCCATGCTTTCTCTTTTAAAAGCGAACTAATAATCATAATCATAAAACAGTGCACACACATGTTTCATAGAAATCACCAGAGAAATATGTGAACTGTAGTGCAATACGTTTCATTTTTTCACACACAAGTATTTTTTGGCGTGACCAGATTTTTTAATTAACGCTTTACACACGAAGCTAAACAAAGATAGACTGAAACAAGCTGTTTTTTATGAAACAGTAAAGCTTAAATATTATGGTTCCCAAACGCTCTCTTAATGATTGTTCCGTACAAAAGCAGGTTGAGCCTGGGAAATACCTGTGTATTTATCAAAAGAGCTCTTCGTTAATATCATCAAAAGAAAACTTTTTCTCAATGATGCTTGACTATCATGACAAAAAAAGAAACGAGAAAACGATGATGAACCCCAATTCATTTTGCAAGAGCCCTTGACACATTGAGTATGTAAGCTTGTATTCAAGCACAAATTAGATAATTACCAAGGCAAACATTTCGTCCTTTTGTACAAAAACCGACCCTGCATTTATAGCAATAAAAATTAGCTGTATACACTCAAAGCCTTGTTCATCATCGCTATCGGCAATTATTCATTACCTGTTCCAATTTTCATTTTCCAGAAAAAAACCGTTCGCTTTGAGCAAGCAATTCCGGAGAAAAAGCAACATTGAACGCGTTTTCATAGAAAAAATATGATGGAAAACGGGAATAATATGGGTATATAATGCACACCATATTTAATCACATCAGCCATATTAATCAAGCAATTTACTTCATGTTTGCACACTCATTTTCTCCTTAAGTGTATATATCCTGACTCTTTTTTATGTGGTGCATGAAGTGAATGAGTTGCGTGCATTTTAATATTCGTAGAGAAAATTTTGTTTGTTTTGTCGTGTCTAGGGGGAGAGAAAAAAAATGAGAATGGTGTGGCATAGCGTAGAAAGTTGTAGATAAAAAGTAAAGGATCAGCCTAAATACTACTGGCACGAAGAAAAAGAAAATGGTGAAACATCAGAAAAAACTTTTAATGGATTTCAATAAGTCATCGTCATCATTAATGCCAGGTGGAAATAGTTCGTTCTTTTTGGGAGTGTTGTGTGCACTACACTCATTTAGGTGAAAGCCGGAAGCGAAGAGAAAAAAACAACTAAATGAATGGGTGGGGATGTACAAAACGAAACGTGAAAAATGATAAAAGGAAAGAGAGTTCATGGAGAAAACATGTTCTAATCGAAACAGGTTTTGTTGAATCACTGTACATAATCTTTTATGATTCCCGTTATGGACACGTTGCTGGTTGAAATGAGCTGATCCTAAAATGATCAAACGAAATTAAAAATGGAGGGATTTTTAATTATGGAAACATTCTTTACGTGCCAATGAGGTGAAGGATTCTAGAATGAGCTAAGAATTCTCTGAACGAAATAAATACTGATGAAATTAAAGGTGGATTGTCTTTTTTTGTGGATATTATCCATGGTTGGTTGCACTTTTCCTGCGTCTCAAGATAACTTCAAGAGTTCTAGGGTTTTTTTGTTGTGTTCATACAAGTTGGGGAGGTTTTTTTCGGATTGTTTCTTGGCTTGTCAAGTGTGAAATGTTGTGGAGGAGGAGAGAGTACACAAGAGCACTCGTGTGTAGGTTTTTGACACAGCAACAAAAATAAGCAGCTTTCTACGGTTTTAGAGTGAAATTCTTGCTAGGAATTTTTGCACCAGGAAAATCCATGGCAAACACGAAACAGGGAAAGTAAACAAGAGAAAAATTTGAGACACTGACATATGTGTTGTTTTTCTTCGAGAAACGGAGTTTTTTTATTACACACAACTCGTGCTTTCTAGTTTAAAACAAAAACAAAAAAAAAATCAAGGGAAGGCGTATATGACATGAAGACTCAGATGATACAAATAGTAGATGTTTGAAGGTGTCTGTGTGTAGTTTAGCGTGTAAAAAAATCAGACAAATGACAGGGGAAAGAAAAAAACTTTGAAAATGTCATAAGGTATATTTTTGGCAGAAGTAAAAAAGGAAAAGATTTATTTTTTACGTTAAGAAACAGCTATGATTTGTTCCTATATGTTCTCAAAGAGAAAATTCAAAGCCTCACAACTTTCCCCTCGGATAGTAGTCTTCGGATACCAATAGTTTCAATTCTAATCCTGAACTAGTAACAATCTCAGCGATAGTTACGGAAGTTTCTGTCATTTCAGAGAAAATCACTTTTGACAGCCTGTCAAGCTACATTTAATGATAGACGTTTGATATACTATCCGGTAGGCATTTATATGTTTTAGGTTACATTTCGGTTGCATACAGTTTTCCCCATTCTACGTTCACGGTCCAATCTATTCCAAATTAAATAACTACGAAAGCTCAGTCCAAATCGGGGTTAGCATTAAAAAATCCCTAAAATTCTTCCAAAAGAAATCAATTTTCATTGCTTAATTCAGCCCAAGATAAAAACCGCAAGCCTTCGTAGTTCATTTTTTTTCTCTCTGCCAAACTTCAATTTACCACATTTCGTAAGCCCTTCTTGAACTTGTTCTTTTAGCCGAGAATCACGTGCCACACGTTTGTCAATATTTCACCGTGACCATGAGCGATATCCGGTTTCTTTTTCTATTTCCTTCATGGGTATATTGCCGTGAAAACAAAAAACAGCACAAAAGTCTCCCTGCTAACAATATAAACTATCCAACAAGGTGCATATTTTCTCATATGTCGTTATATCCTTCGTTTTTCACTAAATCTCTGAAAAAACTGGTTGCACGATCACAATAAAAACATTAGTTTGGCAGGAACTTACTATTATGAGAGAGAAAGTGAATAATATTATCATTTATTTTCTTCTTTAATGGCTATAAATGTCTTGCGATCGATATTGCCCGAGCTGTTTGCTTCACGAAGTATAATTTTTTATAGGATTTTTTGTAGTCTCTTGGATCTTCGTTATCTAAATCTTATATCCCATGGCCTTAAATGCATCCAACAAATCCATGTCTGATCTTTTACGACTTTGAAAGGTAAAATAGTGTCTCGTTGTTACAAACACATTTTTCTCTGTAGTTTCCTTGGGCTCAATCGATGACAACTTTTATTTCACAAGATTCACATGCGTGATCGTTGAAAAATATCTTTCTTTCTCTCATTTCGTGTGAAGAGCACGTTGATTACACAAACGCGTTGATGAGTAATCCCAGAAATAAAACTTTTTACCCGGGTAGAAGTTACACAAATCTCTGCGTTATTGGTATCCTTATGTCGCATATTTCTTCACTTCGTCTTTGAAACAAATATGAATCTCAAGGTTCGGCTCTCAGCCTTACTTTCCGGCTTGCGCAACACAAAAAGAAAAAAATTGTAAGAACTTCTCCATTCCTATCTCTAGAACAAGAAAAAGCTGCTAACAATGTTCTTGGTGTAAGTAATAATAATATTATTATACGGTATAGCAATTCCATCCTTATTTTTTATGACCATGTCAGAAAAAAGAGGAAAAAAAGTATATAAAAAAGACTTCCAACTTTCTTTTCTATTACCTTCTTTTCAGATTAGTTGTATCAAGAGGAGCTCTACAACACAGAGAATGGCTGTGAGAACGAGGAAAACATAGTTATCTTTTGCCTTTCTAGCCCTTTTTATGGACTTGTGACTTTTTTCTCGTTATAATAGTTTTCTTTCGAGACACCACTGCAAAAAGAATTATTACTGTGTTTTCCTTGTGCCAAAGAATTTGCTTACATAGTAGACATCCCCAAAGTGTTTTTGCTAACTTTACTATAGCTTCTCTTGAGAAGAAAGCAAAAGTACATAAAATTATTATTATGGTAATGATTATGTCTTTTACCTTTACCATGCAACTGCAAAAAAAACTTACATTTCACTTGTCAACATGACCGACGTCTTTGTAGCTGATGACCGATAATAACTCTCTCCATGTCATGTTATTATGATACCACACTCTACTTCACTTTACGATAATGACGAGCGAAAAAAGAAAAGGAAAAAATCGTGATATTTTCCTTACTTTCACTTCCGGGCTCAACTTTCTCTGAGATAATTCACTTTTTAAATTAAAGACTTTTGTGATCGCTTTTTGTACTCGCTTCCGGTACACACCATCTCATACTTCACTGACCACTCACTTTCACATTTCTTACGACCCATGTTGTGTTCCCCAGGGAAACAAAGCCTAACACTAAACTGGATCCACTATATTGACCAGTGATCCTAGTAATCCTACCACATGTCGAGTTTTGATTCTTTGTTGATGTTCTCTGAATAAATCATCATAGATACACTGTTCTTCAAGTCTTGACCTTATATATCAAAGCCACTGAGGACTAGTTTTATTCCATCTCTAAATCAGCCTTTCAAACTCGCCCACATTTACAAAAGTTTTCCATCAGTGACGAAATTGAGACTGTTCCAGAAACCTCGCAGTGTCTTGGCCTTACTCGCAGGATTTTTTTTCAGTTCGCCGAACTTCGAGCAAGATTCTTTTTTTCTTTTGCAGATGCCGGATATGGGATTACCAATTGCATGCATAAGTAATACTCCGACACAGCCCACACACACACAACAATTTTCTCTATAGACAATTTACTATGAGAGTAAGTTACGAAAGAAAACCTTGTGAAGTGGTTTTTTTCTATCCTCTATCTCTTCTCAACCTGCAGCCACTCTCATCCTCGTTCTGAAAATGAATGAATGCAAAAACTCTCTTTGAGCAGGATCATTGCAAGGGAAGGAAAAGAACCTAGTCACTCTCTTTTATATTGGCATAACTACTTTCTCAACAAACCCATACGGTGATGATGGAGCCACGCGTGGTGAATACAACGCTGGGATTTTTTTTCTCTCTTTCAGCGAGGAAAGAAAGTCTATTCATCGTCAATAAATATACATATTCTAGCAGTGGTCGTAAGACTACCCAATCCAGACCTTGCTTTCAAATTGCCATAGAAACTTTCTTCGTGATGATCACCAGACAGTGCTACTTGTTCATTTTTCCCTCGTAAATTTCCTATTTAACAATGTACTTTTATATTTTGCTTCCATTTTGTGGGCCAATTTTCTCCGAAAGAGACTTTCTTCTCCTTGTGAAATTATAAAAGATTCAGGAATGATGATTTTTTCCCTCTGTAAAGTAGATATGAGCATTTACTGTTGGCATAAAAAATGGCGTTGGTGAAAGTACTCGTGGTATAGATAAAAGCTCTGGATTTATTTTTTCGCATTGACCCAACTAGGAAATATTTTGTTCCTCTGCATGATTTTATTCTCTGTCTTATCCCTTACGAATGGGTTTTGGCTGGGCTTGAGAATTAAGGTGCGGATATATTAGTCAGACCATACATAAGAGATCAGTTGCCAAATTGCCGGTGAGAAAATTAGAAGAGGGTAAAGTAGCTTACTAGTTGTTTCAAGTAGTGGTATCACCATTCCTCTAGGAGAAAGTATCCCGCACCGTGTCAATCCTCAAAGTAGATCCTTTTGAAGCAGACTTGTCTTGTTGAAACGAAGATTGGTTTTTTTACTACAAAACTCATAAATTTTATCTAAATTGGCGGGGAGAAAAAAACTGTTGGTGTAAAAATAAAACAGTGAGAGGTCGTTGTAGTGTCCGTTTGAGCAATTAAATCGACCATTTAATAAGAGTACAAAGTTTCGCTTTCTCACTAGTTTTCCTTCTCAAGCTGTAAAAAAGTACTTCCTCCCAAACAAACAAGGGAAATAAATAGATTGAGCGGTGTCATCGAAAGAAGAAATTTTTTTCTTTGCGTTTCTCATTTATTTTCTTCTTGTAGTTTCACTTTCACTTTGAAAACTTTAGAATTAGTTTTGCAATTTTCCCACACAACCTGTATGTGTGAACACTGAAAGAAAACCAGTAAACTCTAAAGCAATTTACTCCTTTTCTATCTATATTTTTTTCTGCTCTTGGTGTAGTACTTTTTGATGTGTAGATGGAATTAACTTTGTAGTCCCATCTGGGATTATTTTCGGATAAAATAGTGCATCGCATTAGTTACTCTGCCTATATCAAAGTAACAGAGCCAGTATACCGTGAAAGTGATCAGATCAGTGCCACCACTACTGACAGATCAACGGTGGGTGCTTCGCAAGAAATGGGTCCAGGTCCTTCGGAATGAATTGAGTGAAAGCTCAAGTGCTTATGGACCGAGCGAATAAGAGCCAGACGTAAAAGCAGTTATCTGTGAAACTCTTTGCAATGAAGCTATATATTTTTCTGAAACTATCTTTTCGTAGCTCCTCCTTCCCTCCATCAACTTGGCTATGGAAAGGTACGACTTCCCGGTAAAGTTGGTTAAGTAATGAATTTGAATTTCCGTTTTCTTCCCCCCTTCAAACCATTTTACCCGACTTGTCTTGGGAATGCACCGTTATTTTCAGTTTGAACTTATATTCTACAAAGATAGAACGTGCAGCAGTATTCCGGTTTCAAGGAATTCGGGAGACGAAACCTTTCTCCCCTTTTGTTATCATAAATAACAGAACGAAAGATTAAAATGGTTTGGGAAATGGGCTCAGTTTTGAAATTTTTATTACTCTTTTCTCTTCTAAACGTTACATGGTGATGGTGAAATATTTACATGTTATATGATGGGCTCACTTTAACTTTCACTTGAAGTAAAATAACAACTTACATTATTGAGAGAAAGTTATCACATATAAAAAAATTCGATTTATATTATTCGATTCCACTCCAAAATATCAACCGCAATTTCTTTTAAAAAACTTTCCGTATAAGAAAACTTTTAGTTGCTTTGTAACAAACTAATTTAAATCCCAAGTTGAGAAAACTTTTCAAATGTTTTCCAGTTTCAAAACATGTATTCCTTGGAAACATTTCGTGAATTTAACCAAAGCACGGCTACACTTGAACTGTCACATTTTCCCCGGCGTTTGTGTCACTGCTCGCTGGGCTCATCACGTCTGGCTTTCTTTTCCTCTTCGCCAAGGAGAACCTTGTAAAAGGGGAGTATATGAACAGGAAACGATGCAATTAGTGCTGGCAATTTCCGGCACTGATTTTCTATCTGGTCTGCTGGAGATTTCACTCAACCGGATAAAGAGAAAACCATATCAGGGCTGGACACTATATATACCCTTGCAAGATAGAACTACACAACCACTTCTTTACTGACTATAACATAATGATCATTAATGTATTTTCTTCATTTTCTCACTAATTGCTCGTTTTCTTGGTTTCTCTCTTTCTGTATGCATTTTTTTGTTTCAAGTCAGACGCTAAAGAGCACTACGCATATGCTTTGATTACTATCCGAGGGAATAACAACATTTCATAATGAGAAAACATTGGAATCTTAGAGTACAGCTCATTTTCAGCTATACGCTAATGTCATGACGACAAAAAAAGGAAGAAAATTGCCGGAGGAGAGCATTAAGACAAAAAAAGCTAAGATGACGACAGTAATAAAGCTGTCAACAGAATCTCGATTCTATTTATGCTACAATTTCTAGTAGCTTTCTCCACTATCTCCTAATGACAATAGGATGGCAAGGAAGTTCCAAAAAAGAAGTAAAAATCTGGTATCTTGAAAAAATGGTTGTGGGGTTGTTATTGTGGTTATTTTTTTGTTCTCTCGATACTTTCTCCATTGAACTTCCGTTTGCTGTCAAAAAAAGTTGCACGACTGAAAAGAATACATTTGTGTGTTTATTGTTAATGCAGTTAGTCCTGCAAGTTCAAAATGGGGAAATGTGGGCAAGGAGAAAGTGGAAAATCATGTAGAAAAAAATATATACACAGGCAAAGCAACGAGCTGCCAGAACCGCGAGAACACCGTGCAACTGACAACCCGGTCGAGTGTGAGGGAAAGTAGAGACTGAGCTGGAAAGGATGGAGGGGACCTCTCTTAAAAAGTGAAAGTATAAAAGTGAACCCATGACTAGAAAAACGACGTAGCACAAAGACGAAAAAAAGGAAAGAACTGACGATGATGACTGTGTTTCTTCGATAGCTGCTCTACTGTACAAAAAAATAAGGTCTTTAAATTTTCTTTTGGGATCTCCCTTTATAATATAGAGCTGTAAATAAATATTGGAAACGCATTGTTCAAGAAAGATTTATTTAAGTCTTGCGCATATATTCCGTATTTTTTGACATTTTTTTCTGGATCTCCTACGTTCTCAGGCGGATATGCATCTGATGTAGAGCTCCAAATGAAAACGAAGCGTTGTCGTGTCTTTTGACAATATTTACTCAATTTTCAAAGTCGAGGAGAGAAAGAGCTCGCGTTCTCAATTTTTTGTTTTGCTAGGTTCTTACCGAGTCGGTTGCATCACGAGACTCTCCAGATGAGCTGAGTTTACTTTGTTGATCAAATTGGATTGGGTTTGAAATAAGCTCTGTCTTCTTTTTGGCACGAGAATAAAATATGAAAGATGGTAGGATTTTCGATCGGAACAGGCAGAGAAAAAAATTGAAGGTGAAGACTTCAAGTCCATCCAGGTGTGAATGCTAGACGGCAATGTTTGTTTGGAGGGAGATATGTAATATATAAAGGGAGAGGAGCTGTTGATTGCATCCTCAACAGGGAAAGTAACCTTTTTAGAGCATTTGACAGAGAAACTCTGTATTTACGAGTGAGATGGGTTCAAACTGTAGGAAAATTGGGGATTAGATTTGTATTGAATAATTCTACACGTGCCGAGGCTGTATCATGTCAAAGAGAACAATGGTAAAAATTGTGAGTGAGTATTTGCATGTCTCCGACTTTCTCTGCTTTCACTAAAGGGCCCCTTTGTTTATGCAGTCAAAACTGTAGTCATTCTCTAGCTCCACCACGGATGAGACCTGAAACATGGAAATTTCGGAATTGTTTTTTTTGCACTGGATTTTCGAGAGCATTTCAAAATGAGTGAAATGAAGATGAAAAAGACAATAGTTATGGGAAAGAAAAGAGGCAGCAATATACAAAGCAATTTTTGGAACTATTCTCAAAATGAAACAGTTTGCGGTTACGAAGCTGGAGGAATACCGCATAAGGATCATTTTATTGAATAGTTTTACAGAAAAGAGGAAGAGAACCGAATCCGGAGGGCTGTGAGGATTTTGCGTCGCGTCGTTTCCTGATGATATCTGAATGCCTGGAAACAAATTTGAGGACAGTTCAGAATTGATCGTGTGGTTAATAATCTGACAGAATGAAATATTCACGGAGAGAAAGTAACGTGTTACTATTAGAGTCATTTGGAATGATCACAAACGGTAGTTTATTTTTGCAATAAGCCTAGAATCAATCAACTTGTCATGAACTGAATTGTGAAAAGGTCGCCATCTTTTGGGTATCATTGAATTGGTTAATGTAACGAAACGACTTTGCGTTGCAGAGAGAAAGCACAGAAAGCTAGCATCAGCCTTGGAATCCATTTTA
>VICI01001753.1:0-20118 GCA_019593645.1 Akabosia matsudoensis | reverse complement strand
AAGAATTGCTAGGCAAAGTCTCGAAAAGTTCGTGAATCACACTTAAGAAATTGCTAAGCTTTTGCCTAGCAATTCTTTAGTTGAGCACAAAATCAAGCAAAAGAACGTGAATCGTCCTCCAGATACTCTCAATCTCAAGTGACTGCTCACCGTTGTTAAAAGAGATTCTCTTGGGTCTCAGTGACATTTATCTAGTTAACCTGGTGATAATCGACAACTTCAATTCAGGACAAAGACATCATCTGCAGGAATATGGGACCTGCAAATATGGGTTAACATCAACGAATGTGACATTGGGAACATCCATTCCGACAGAAAATGTTTTGAATCGTCTACAGCAAGTCACTAAACTATCAGCCATTTACATTACAATGAGCAGGCAAAAAAATTTCATGGAAAATTTATGAAAATTATAATGGCACATAAAGATGGATGGGTTATTTCAGTCACATTGTTTTCAATGGCATTGATAGAACTATTATGAAATAACGTTCACAAAGAAACACGGCAGAGCGGTTTGAAATTCTGAAAACCACACTTTGAATGGCTTGCCCTAAAAAAAACAAAACCGTGCCAAAGGCGGCTATAATTTAGTTAGGCATTTAGCTCCCATTATAAGGGTCTGTCCGATTACATCAGCTCATTACGATTGATTGCATTTCAATTAGGATTTTGCAAAGATTCAGTTCACAAGATATTTGAACAGTCCAGTCCAGAGTGCACCAATGAGGAGTGAAGGACTTCTTTAATAATGTTATTCTCTAAGTCGATCCCAAGGCTTTCAATGGCATTAGCGGTGGCCGGAGAAAGGCATAATGAAAGTCATGAAACTGGTTTTTCACAGCACCAACCTTTCACCCATTTCTTATGTTTATGGCCAAACTCGTTTACTGGAATGTGGTAGACATGTAATGATTGGATTACAGGTAAATTGTAGAACTTGGTATTACTAACGATAAGACCTACGATGGATGCGACATCTCATTTTTCACACGCAAATACTTTTATCGAAAAAATACATTTCAATAGAAGTCAGTTTCGGTGACATGCTTTCTATCAGTCAGAGTTCATTAGGCTGCATGTATGTAGCTGCTATTTTGACTTTCTCGGCTGAAACACGCGCTACTACTCGTAACAGAAGAAAGTTAAAAGCTTAGTTTAGCATGACAAAAGCTGAGTTGCCGACGGTCATTATACTTTTTGAAAAGTTCCTTTCTTCAATAGTTGCGGGCTTTCGTAAAAATCATGTTCCCGGCTATGCGCCTTCAACGGATCAAGTACCCACTGCTGACATTGAATGTAGGGGTTTATATTATAAGTATTCTCTTTTATTTCATGGTAAATATTTTGCTGCCATATCATAAATCGCAATAGTAATTCGTTCCGTACTTTCCTTTGATGAATCTTCTGAGAACTTATAACCTGCGGTATGTGCGAAATGTTGAGTAGGTATATATTTTACAGTTGTCAGTTTATTTTCCCAATATTCAACGATAGGGAAGGAGAACTTCATCGCAATGCTTTGAAGTTTGTCTTCCACTTTAGGCACTGCGCGATGCGTTTGTAGCAGAGAAAGAAAAAAATATTCAAATGGGATTACGACAAAATAAAACATTTTTTTCATTCTTAGTATTAATACGATCCATTATTCATTTTTTGTGTTCGTGTAGCATGTGAATGTGGAACAGTTACTTACTTAGGTGGAGTTCTTTGGAATCCTTAACCGTGAACGGCGGAAGAGAGAAAGCTATTTCATGTACAACTTGAAAGCAATCGGATTTTCACAGTTCTTTAGCATGATTGCACTGGTAAGATCAGGATATCTCCTGACATTGACACATGGTCGTGAAGAAACCGATGCTGATGGCCATCAATGTGAATACTGAATACTTACTCTCTGTGCCAAATTTACTTCCAATGTTGTGACAAATGTTAAATTAAACGTTTCTCCCTGTCGCGTAAATAGACGGAACCTTGTCTAGAGTCTCTGGAACATGGATGTGTCGAGTTTTCGCTATGCCGATGATTTATGTAGGTATGTTTTCGATTCTGTGAATGATGATTAAACCAAAACTAGTAATATTGCACTCGTTGTGGAGTTCAATACAAGTACCAACTTATCTTAAAGAAGCTCCGAATCAGCATGAAAGTGACTTTGACTTACCACACTTTTCATTTCAAGAACACTCTGGTTTCACTGGGAACAGGAAAATACGCATCAGACCTTGATCAAGACTCATAGGGATTATGTCATTCTTACCTAAAAGGTATATACTGCTGACAGGAGCGCCAGGAGCGGCAAGATTTCTTCCGAAATAGCTTGTCATGCATTGAGATCATTCCCATTTCATCACAGTTTTTTTCTTTCTATTCTCAAGGTATATATGCCATATTTATTACTAGGTATTAATAAACTTTTTTTATCACACAATATAACAAATTTTAACATTTTGCAGACAACTGGCCTTTTACACAAATTATTTTGTGTCTGAATAGTAAAATATTTTACTGTAAGTTTTACTAATCTTTAGCAGTTTGAACAGAACATCACATTTGGTGTCAGCCAATAATATGTATGCTTAATAAGGTTTACTTAGCTGATGAATCATCACAAATCAGGAATTAAACAGTTAAATACAAGATTCCGTAAATTCTTTGATTAAGTACTTATCTCTCAAAAGTCTTATCTTTATAAAGGAGAAATTTTGTAGGTAAATCTCGTGATCTTCTAGTCAATTTAGTTACAAATACTATGAATTTAATATGCAACGGATTTACATTTTAATAATCTTACGAGTATTTTATTAATTACTCATGACTAAAAGAGGTGACTAGATTTGCTTATGTAGTCGAAATGTATGAAGTCTTCTGTAGAAAATACGTTAGCAGTTCTAGCATGTAATGTAATACATCTGCCTCATGTCCAAACTATGCAAACCAGCACGACGGCCATTTTAGTATTCAACATGCGTAATTGATGTGCCCATTTAACACTGCACTGTCCCTTCGTTAATGCTTACATGCATAATAATGTGCTATCAACCTAACATTTGTACTTTCACCCCAAAATTTGGAATCGATCTACGTTGGAAGCTTAAATTCTAGAGTTTTCACTCGCGTCTAACATTCACGGAGAAGACTGCTTTGATGTATGTAATGCTATGCGAGACTTCAATATTCCGCTCTGTTCCCAAAAAGTGTTCCCTCACAAATGGTTGTGTAAATGGTGAAAAGTTGAGACTTTGGTCTTATTTAGTTTCAAACACACACGAAATAATTTAAATACGGTTAAAAGTAATTAAAAATTTAATGGGAACAAATTGAAATAATTTCGTAAACAATTTGTCTAAATTGACAGATTGCAAAGAGATGCTGACTTGTCCCATTTCTAGCGGTTGGCGGTGAAAGTGTGCATCTTTCTACTTAAACTGACCACTTCGCTGTGCAGTTTTATGTGTTTGCAACCTTCCTTGCTTCTTTTGTATGCTTTCAGTAGCATCTTGAACCCTATACATGAACTATAATATAGTTACTCTAGTAACAGAAGAGACTAAATGTTATATGATACCCATTTTATCTCTAGGGACTCCAATTTTTTTGTTGCCTCTATCAAGTGTAGACCAAAGAGATGTAATACTTGGTTCTCCTTTGGTGTAGACTCACTATTTTAAAACTATAATGATTGATGATGGTCCGTCTGCCAGTTTATCTATTTGCAATCCAAGTAAATTTCTGAAATTCCACTCATTTAAAGTAGTACGCTCGAATTGCTACTTGTTGCAGAGCAAAACTGGAGGATATTAGGAGTACGTAGCCATAAATGGATAGCGGGAATGGGGGAGTCATTTGTGCTTTATTATTTCTTTTAAACCTTGACCTTGATGTCGAATGGGGGCCTTCTGTTCTGCTTTCACTATGGGAAAAATCTGTCCTTGTTAGACTATATCAAACCTATGTTGAATATGAAATTGAAGATTTCATAATATGCTATTATGTAGTTTCCCTGCCCCTTTTTGAACAAACCGTTTTAAAAGAAATTATTTTTATTTTTAGGAAAATCACAGATTCCCTTTGGGGTCCCAACAAATGTCCACCACGGTTGCTCTCACTTTATATGAACAGTATGATTCTACTTGAGGTTTGAGGCATGTACATCATTAAAAACAGAAACGAGCAGAATCCCTGCATATGCGTCCTTCTAGCGTAATTTTTTTTTTTCAAATTGGCAATCAAGAACATAAGCTACTTATACATAATTCGCTTCGAATACATAACATAATTGAATCCAGTCAGCTCCAGTTTAATGTCGTGTTAATTTTCAAATATTGCAATATATGGTTTGTTAACAAAAAAATATGCTCGGGTTTGCTGTTAGACTTCAGAACCTTGCATATTGACCTCCAGTTTTACATTTGTATCCACGGTTCCATTTGCTTTGTGACTTGGGTGTGTAGTATTACTGCATATTACAACAGGAGTTGTTATTTCTGTAAGTACAATCCCTTGAGATCGAGAATGTGAGGAGTGCGACACACTGGGTGGACCAACTAGCAGTTGCCTTTCTCTTCGTTGTTTCCTCTTGAACCGTTCCCCACAGCATTTGTTCACATTTTCCTGTTTAAAAAGAGAAAGCCACAAATTCATATTAATCCCAAAGCGAGAGAACTTTTTCATCCAAAGCAAGAGTTCGCCCCCAACACAAGCCACTGCTACCACTACAACTTCAGCCTTGCATCACTACAAATTGTTTTTTCTCTTTTCGTACTAAACGTTCATACGCTTCACTCATCACTGGCGTAGAGCAATACGCAGCTATAAATGGGCTATTATGCATCTAATCTAATAAATAAGGCATCATAAATATTTTTGGAGATGGTTTAGTGTAAAGAAGATAGAAAGATGAGGAGATAGAGAATATCGCAGCTATAAATGGGCTTTTATGCATCTAATCTAATAAATAAGGCATCATAAATATTTTTGGAGATGGTTTAGTGTAAAGAAGATAGAAAGATGAGGAGATAGAGAATACAGATTCGCGGAAGGAATGTGGGTGTAAGGTACGCGGGTTTCATCATTTCCTTACCTACTCATCATTTATGGTACACCATAGCATTTCCTCATTTATCCAGAATTATTGCATGTATAACCCCTTTGTTTACACGCATGCTTATCAAAGTTCTATTCGTTCACCAAACGTAACGTAAGATCACTCAAAGCGGTTTGGATAGGAATTTAAGAAGTCATAGTGCCTCAAGTAAACCCTCAATGAGATGCATTCATTAAAAAACTGCATCAGATGAATTCAATTAGTATAAACTGGCTAACTCATCATCAGAAAATCTTGATTAGTTAAGCTTTGAATGGTTCAACGAGTGATGAAATTTATTTCGAATTCCGACGTTTCGATCCGTACACACGAATCCTTATCAAGGACGAAACAGAAAGGTGAAGGCAAAACGGGAGGGTACGAAAAAATCTTGAAAAAAGTGTACGAAAGCTGTTCTATAATAACATTTTTGTGTAGCATCAAGAGGAACACGTTGGTTCAAGAGGAACACGTTGGTTGGTTCATTTTTTGGTTCAAAGTTGAAACACGTATGGAGGAACGCTAATCATACAGTTAACCTTTTTATGTGTCGGAGGTTCAAAGTAGCTCCGAGCTAATAATATTACACTGAAAATCAAATATTGGCAAAAACTAAGAAGCTATCAAAATCTTCAACGTCTACAACTTACTACTTTTGGTTCAGTAAAATTTTTCTCTCAATATTTTAAGGATAATTAGTCATGAATATGAATACATATGCAAGAGCTCACGACACCTGTAAAGTCTGTATTCTTAGTCTGTATTGTAAGTCTATATTCAATATTACGTTATCGGTTAATGTCGTTCATAAGATAAATTGTCTCCTGTACATTTTCTTTACATTCACTATTGCTTTCACCCGAAAATTCCTTTCATCATTAGTCGACTTAGATAATTTTGCCAACATAGTTTTCCTCACCAATGAAAAGGATTTGGGAAAGGGATTTTGAGAAGTTTTAATCTACTGTTTTTTAAAAATTTTATGATAAAAATCATCGCATGTAAAGAGCAATAATAATCTTGTTTCCGTTTTCTTTCGTGACACAAATATTTTTTCATGTTATTGGAACTTGAACGCACTACACATATAATTTAACTGGATCATTCTTTATTCGTAAAGAACTGATAATATTGAAAAATGCATTCGCAGACGCATTCACAATTACAGGCAATACGTACATACAACAAAAATTAGGTTATCATGCAGAAAATAAAGGCAAAGGACATCATTAAATTAATGATTTGCAACATATTTTGTACCATAACACAGCAGCGATAACGACACACATTTAGCTTGATTATTTCTTACAACATTGGCAACGATGAGTAGATCTTGATGATGAATTGATGAACATCACCATTTCTATAGTAGCAATATAGTAGCTCAAGCTACATAACATGCAAGGTTTTCATACTCAACATCAAGCTAAATTACCTATACTATAAAATAAGGAGCTATTGAAATAACCGACAAACTAGTTCAGACGAGATGCAAACTTAACGCAGGTTTATATACTAACCTTCTTTTATTTACAACTTTTACACGGCAAACTTGTCCAGTCCAAATGGTTTTCATATACAGCAAACAACAACTTCAAGAAAAGGACAATCGGTGTGTCCTCTTTTCCTGATTTCCAAACCCCCGTGTTCAAAAAATCAATGGTAAATCCAAACTAAAAAGTCACCTTTAAAAAGGTACTTCAAAATGTCTAACTTCCGGACGTAACTTCATAAAAATGTTTAAAA
Organism: Akabosia matsudoensis; assembly: GCA_019593645.1. Lineage (NCBI taxonomy): Eukaryota > Metazoa > Arthropoda > Collembola > Entomobryomorpha > Paronellidae > Akabosia > Akabosia matsudoensis. The sequence goes on along the minus strand of VICI01001753.1, from coordinate 13,286 downwards.
GGGTAAAGGGGAAATTTCATTCAATAATAATGATAAGGAGTGCGAGGATCAAAATGTGAGTTTGGTACATGCATAACCTTACGTTGCATACGATGGTCATGGCAGTAGCGAGTCGTGAAACATTCTGCTCCAAACCGGCTTCAAAAAAGTCAGCCATAGGTAGTAGCACGAACAAAATGAATGTAGGCGTGAATCCAATTAATAACATGGAGGAAAACGGTATTGCCTTGATTCCATAGTGCAGAAAGTCTCAAAAATACAATCTCAAGTAAAAATGGAAGCATGTAAAATATTACATTCATAAGATGTTAGTATCTGATTGCTCCTGTTCCAAGAAAAAATGAGCAGTCAATGTGAAGGAATGCCATTTATGATAGATATGGATCTCTGTGTGTGTCCTTTCAGCATTAAGTGCAAATTGATAGGGTGGTATTTATCAAAGAAAAAAAGAATATGTGCACAAATTGTCTAGCTGCTCCTTTGGAAAGTTAACCACATTCTGAAGCAACCACTAAATCCGAGTGCCACGAGTTTAACGAGCCCCGTAGATTAATTAAAAGCAACATATAATATTGAATATTGTAACGTCAACGCATTCTTCAAAGTAACAAGCACAATTTATTATCGTCTATAGTCAGTATGTTTATCTAAAACTTAAGAATTTGGCAAGACTTTTCTGCGACAGAGAAACAAATCTTCGCATAGGAATGTGATTTAGTTCTACAAATGTATTTGACAAAGAGTAATATATATATGCATCTGTGGAAGTACTATAGATGTGTAGAATTAGGACAATGTTGATCACGATTTCACCTGAACGGAAAGTATAAATAAAGTGTTTACATGTTACCCATAAATGGCTAACAGCAAAGAAGACCGTTTTATGAGTCTTCTCACCAGGGTTTCCACTTCCGGCACTTACCTTAACTTTACGAAAACAAAACTTTCGTTCATTCCTATTTGTAGCAAAATGCCTACGAGTTTTCTCATACTAACGACAAATTCGCACGGTAATGTAACCTGTTTACTAATAAGGTGTTCTATAAAGGATGATGCTTTTGCTTCGGTAAACCACGGTTATACGTGACATAGCCTTACATAATTTACAGCATGAAATATCTATACAAAGTTGAACCTCGCTAAGCAACGATACATTCGATACTAACGGCTAAAGTTCAAAACTTTGGAAAACCAATTTATCTACTTGCACAAATTGATTTTATTTCTACTTCCTGCTACAATGTCTTCATAGATACCCAACAAAAACGTAGACAAAATATGTTTTAGCTAGCATGAACTATGCTATGTGTTCTACCTAATAGGTACTTCAAAATGACTAAAATTGAATGCTTTTGTACCATACATCTTGTTCGTTATGAAAAGGTTTTGATTTACGATGAATTTTGATGAAAAACGTTTTCATGTGTACTTTTGCGTTTTAATTAGTGGAGGTTATCGTCAGTCTTCAACGTTTACTTAACTTTCACTTTCTTCGTTAATGTAAATCATCATCGATCATTTGATTGATATTAGGCCATGGGACATGTGGCATTAGTCAATTTGTTAAGACTGGCAAGATGAATTGAATGGGATATTTTGTCAATGTGGTTATTTTGGACGTGCCTGCTTGTGCTAGCTTTGTCGCCAAGGCCTCAGACGCGTACTTAGCCGAATTTTTAACCTTAAGAGGCATGTATTAGCCGTATAATTTAGCCGTAACGTTTGCTCCAAATTCTGCAACCAAAATTGGAGTTATTTGTAGAGTTACCAACAACCTTTTGCCGTTTGAGTTTAGTTTAGCCTATATATTCGTTCAGTACCTTAACCTACCTACCTAAACCAATTTTTCAACCTGATACATGATAGACGTCGTGAGTTCGTTGTAATCGGTCTCGTAGCACTGCCCTTGGGGTCGGCCGGCTTTAAGGTCATTATTGCCGGAGCTTTAATACGAGTATTTACGGTATATACTAATCTTAGAAGATATTATAAGTGTATGAATATAATATCATTCAAAACTAAAATTCATCTAAAGTCTTCAATCCATCTACTTCAATATTAATCTGAAAACTAGACATTGCACTGCTATCGACTCTCTCTTTGGGTTCAAATGATCAGGCTGCCAGTATGACCTTGCGCCAACAACATTCTGGCGATATCTTTCAAACAATATCGCAATAATGACAAGTTTTCAAAAATCAAATTTTACAACATTTTGTGTTACATACGTTGAGATTTGATGTATTTGAATATATGAATTTTATCCAGAGGAATTTTTCCTTTGAAATGCCAGAGCCCGAGGTCCGCCTTACATGGCACGACTTATTCAATAGAAATCTACAAATAAATGGAATGGAAGAAGCCTAGTTCTTTTGCGAAGCAAATGACGAAAGGATGAATGTACCGAGTTACCTGGACATTCAAACTGTCGCACTTTTTCTACGATTAGTTTTTTTTTCGATTAGTACGAGTTTGATTTTGACTCAAAACAATATTACGGTTATTCAAGTAGTTTTTTCTGTAGCTATTGTAACCTGGCACATACCTCTTTTAATTGTTTCCTTGTCTTAACAATTGCTTGTTTGTTTGGAAGACCATGAGTTTTTCCATTCTATTTATATGTAGATTTCTATTACTTATTTACAAACATTTATGTTGGAGAACTTCAGTCAGTGAAATATTCAGGTTGTCCATTTTCAGGACTTATATGGTACCAAAGGTAATTCAAAGGATCCAGTCAAATTTTTCCTATTACAAGTTGTAACTAAGCAACATGCTACGGGTCTGGTACCTAAAAATTGCTTGCTCCCAAAAAGATATAGGCCCGTTCACTTGTTTTCCGTAGATTTTAATACCTTTGCAAAACAATTCGTACGACAGTTTCCAGACAAAATTCATTTCATTCTGGCATATGCATAGCCGTCTCTAAGGATACAATTTCCTACATGGATAACTTTCACCTTTCCTACATCCTAGGTTACTAGTCAGATTCATCTTTCCAATGCAGATCCATGCCACTCATGCCAGTAATCGAGGTGATGCTTGACAGGGACCACTAGTTACACATCTAAATCCATTTTTCAAAAATTCTTTTCATACGCCTGCTCGATGCAAATTTGGTAATCATATTCTTATACAATAATGTAACCTAATCGTTCATGAAATTGGACACTGTTCCTGACATTACATTACAAGATTTCTCTTAGACTTACACTATGCGCCTATCATACACCATCCATACCAATGTTTTCTTTTCTAAACTTTGTTTTTGTTTGTAACCTTCAGTGGGTAGTGTGTCCTATTTACATTCTCAAAGCAGAAGCAGGTAAAGGACTTTAAAAACTATGTCAATAATATCTTTTTCATCTCTCATGAAACTTTAGAGGAGCGACTGCGTGGCTGTTTACAACACAAAACTTCAAAATTCAAGTTGAAGAAGAGCATCATTAGTTTCCGAATGGTCACTTTAGTTGATGTGGTTTTCATTCTAATTTCAAAATATGCTACATTCTAAAAACGGATTCGAATAGAGTTGTGATGTTACTTTAATGCAGCAGAACTTTTGGAAGAAGTACAAATTTATATCATGACTATGACTATGATGAGATAATTATTATAAGTCTAAATAAATATAATTCAATGGCGAAATGGACGATGCATTTGATGAAATAATATAATATTGATGCCCTTAGTTCGACTTTTTTCAAGTTTTTAAAATTATGAACTCAAGTACGCACCATATTCAAGCATTCGTGATAGAAAATGTGACGATATAAACGATTTCGAATGATCTTGCACGAGACATGGATGATGATGAAGAAAGAAATGCATTGTATAAGTCTATACACCCAGATTTGGATTTTGCCAACTTGCTAGAATGGATTATTGGGAAGAGACTCTTATTTCTAGGGTACTCTGCACACTTTAAAAGGAATATGCTATTTTCTAAGCTGCATATTTTCTGCTTGATAAATCTTTCTGCTAAAGATATGTAAATGCTTAATGAAAAGGAATTCAGTGTAACCTATTTGGAAACGAATAAATTATGATACACTATTTCCTAGGCTTTAGCGTAATGCATTGGTACATGTTTCAAACCCTATCAACTTATCAAGCTATTAAGAACCCAAAGGTCTGCTTTACAAAATTTTTAAAAAATCGGCAAATGCCATAGAATGGTCAGTTTTTAAACAATTATATTTTTGAAAAGAAAATATTGTTTGGAAATAGCATCTACCCCCGGCTCAGTTAAGTAGCACGTTTTCCCGTTATCTGTCAGGTGCACCATTCTTGAATTAAGTGGTAATTTTAGCTTGGTGAGATTTTTTTACGTTAAAGTGAGTGTGTTAAGTACTGCAGTACAACGTTGTTAAACAGCCGTTTCTCAAATTTGCTGCAAAACCCTACTGTTATTGTAATTTTCGTTTATTGCTATTATAAGAACAAGTAAAACATGCCTGGAATGCATGTCGGAATTTGAGACTCATTATGTGGTACAGAATAGGATTTATGCAGGTCGAAACATAGTAGAGCACACCGGACACATAGGTAATGGATGTAGTATGTTGTTTGAAGGCCTTGGTTGTTCTCCAGAAAGCTGGCGATCAGGCGTTGGGCATGGAATGGGGCCCAGCAAACGAAAAACGCGACGACAACAGCAACTACGAAAAAAAAACAACAATTAGACGCAAATCCAAGAAATTCAGTATTTATACAGTTGAAGTTTTCATTATTATATAACAGTTATCTTTTTATTTCTATTTATTTTCGGATGCTTGGATGGTTCTATTTTCCAAATCTTCTACTACCTAAGTCTAATCCCGAGAAGCAGTTTCATCTGCGAGAGACACAATAGCGTGCAGCTTAGTGAATGTGAGAATTTCGTCCCGTGGACTTTCCTATCCTGGCTTAGGCATATTTATTATTGTAAGTTATAAAATAATTGAGAAAAACAAAAAGGGATTTAATTTGAAACTTTTTTTTTGTAGAATTCTGTATTTAACTTGAAAGAAGGACACATGCCTAGGAGTACCGCTTACATTGTTTACTCAAGTTGTTTTTCAAACTTTTTCATGATCAACTATTACGTGACTCAAAAACGGTGGAAAAACACTTTTTAAGGAGCTACTTGCCTGTCTCTCTGTACGATGCACCATTTCCTTGCATGGAATCAAACAAAATACAACGCTATTCGTTCTAATTCACTATACACAATGATTGCCTAATGTGGTGAAACTTTTTTTACGGATATTGTATGAATGCTTTTTAAATAGTAGCCGAAAACCGATATAGAGGGCCTTTAACAAAACCTAATTGACTGCTGTTTAGCAATTTTTCTTTTATAATTTCTCATTTGCATTCAGCATCATTATTATAGCTATGGCTTAACAGCAATTTGTTACTAACTGGCTAAACTTTATTTCTTTTTTGAAATGTTTCAAGATGATTTGTTTTTGTCTATATGCTGTAAGATATCTTGAATTTTAATAATAGGTGACAACTGGAATAAGACTTGTTTTCCCGTTCCCTAACCATATTATTATAACTGGGATCCTTCAATCATAAAAGGGCGATTAATAATCGACAACAGTTCTGAATTCCTTTCCGAATTAAAAGACTTTTCACCGAGTTGAATGTACGAAAAATCAGATGTATTTGTGCATAAAATTTACTTTCCCACAGAGCCTTTAAATTGCAGGATTAGACCCAAATCTGTGGGAAAATGGTAATTGAAAACATAATGAATATTTCAAAAACTTTTATTGCAATTTTGAAACTTGAAATGTAAATGGGTATAGCAATCCAAGCCAATATGGCCGGGCGGTTTTGCAACTAGATCCAAGTATCAATATCACCACGTTCGATGCTGTATACAATTGATGCGTAAATATTTGACGAATGGATAAAGGAACTTTAGAGAAAGTAAATAAATTGATAGAGTAAAGATTTCAGTTGACAGCAATGCGACAAGCGTTAAACGTAAAATACCGACCATACTTGATTGTATTTTCTTGGTCCTATCGTTTCTTGGTTACCTTTTCTAGCTCAGTAAGGCATTATAAGCCTATTTAGTACAAAANTACTTGATTGTATTTTCTTGGTCCTATCGTTTCTTGGTTACCTTTTCTAGCTCAGTAAGGCATTATAAGCCTATTTAGTACAAAACGTACTGCCAAGGAAACAATTGCTGCTCACTGAGTAATCCAAACCGGCTTTTGTGGATTGCTTCTCCTCATTTGAACAAAAGATTTTCTCTGCAGGTCCACAAAACTTAGTCAGTTTCCCATTACAAACATTACTCTACTGTGCAAAGTTTGGAGAATCCTACACACTCAAAGTAGGCAAAATAATGCGCTTGGCAAACCTGCCAATATCGTAAACTTTACTTTCACTTGACAAAACAGAATTTGAGCATCGCTGTTTGGAAAACATTCGTGGTGTTCTGTGTTGGCATACAGTAGCTAAACTAAAAATCCTGCAAACAAAAGTATTTGTTTAGAAAAACGATTTAAATGCACAAACAATGTCCCATATAAACAATATTTCTTACGACCACTTTAAATTTAAATATTTAACCCCGATTTAGCTTACATACCAATTAATTACATACTTTGAATGCAATGGGACTTACAATAAACTGCATTGCACCTAATTTAGTACCCACAAATGGAGTGTAATTTAAGTAAGCAGCTCAGAATTTGCGACAGCAGTCTGTTACTCATTCCATTTACCAAAAACCATTACAATTATATAAAATTATTATAAAATTATAAAAGACCCAAATTATCAAATAAATTTAAATTTCATCTCTGCTACTGAGGATTACATTGACGTATCCCGTCAGGAACTTTTACTCATTCTCTCTATTCAGCTGTTATCGTCCCACTAACAAGCTGTTATTGATACTGATCCCTACATGAAAGTAATGAATAGAGAATTTTTAAAAAATTCTTTGTAATATTGGGGTATCAATATTCCCACGCCCCTGCGAATTTGAATACAACATGCACATGATAAATTGCATGTCTGTCCTTTCTAAAGCCTTTACAAGCATAACGTCTTATGGTTTTAAGTATCACTTTGTATCATTATCCCCTAGTTATTATGTGTATGTTCAAAGAGAAAGACTGGAACCGTCGACGTGATAGATGTTTCGATGCGATTTATCATGCAAAAGTTACAACTGTTGTGGTTACTTTGAGAGAAGAAGCTAAAATTTGTTTGAAACTGTTACGCTCGTACTATAGTGTCCATTCAATTACGCCAACATACATTTCTTTAATGGAAGACGGCAACATGTCGCTTCTTCGCTACTAGTTAAAAGTTTTCGAACGAATTATGCACAAGGAAGGTCTTTTGGTGGTGTCAGAAGGAAAGGTGAATCTGAATACTACTTTCAAGAGATAAGCCAATTATCCTTCTTTAGAGCCCTTTAGAAACAAACGTTCCTAACAAACATCTGTCTTGGAAAATTGCCTGTTTGTTATTATGTCCTCGCTTGGTTACATAAGATTCAGCTTTGTCTACTCGCGTAGGATGGATGTAGAGGCACATTATGCTCATCTCTGATGATAACACTAAATTGAAAGTACTCTTCAAAAACTCTCTTTAAATCGTTTTTAGCTGATTTTAAATTATTCTGGATCACATGTGTACCAAACCAAATTTTATAGTTGAGCAATGCCATTGAGCACGTATTGTACTAATAGCCAGAGTGTCTTTGATTTTATCTTCAATTCCGCTGTTTTGGAAAATGAAGGTGCTAGGATGTAGGGACGGTTCGTCCTTCTTTCTAATGCGTAAACAAAAACTTCTCAATTACTGTAACTCTGGATCTACCATTGCGCGTACGCTGAACTTCCAATTAGGCATAAACTCGAATCCTTTTATAAAATTAGCTGTTCGAAGAATCCATAAATAGATTTTAAGTGCTCAATAAGCCCATGAGGTAATCATGTTTTTGAACCTAAGTAGATACAGATAAATTCAACCAGAAATCTGAGAAAGGGATGGAAAGTTTTCCTAATTTGGAGATATTAGTCAGCCTATCAAGTCTAAAAAAAAGTAGACAAGAAGAATTTTCACAAACTTTGAAACATCTTTTACAGAGGCTTTTATAGTTGCGTTTCAATCACATTTGCAGATCCTTCAGGCTATATATAGGTAGTAATTACCACTTTCCGATTTACAGATTTATACGTTCAATTTACGACGTACCGAATTAGTTTTTGTTAATATTGTTTTACGTTGCAACGTGATCGCTGTAATAGAATCGTGTAGTTGACCACACATAAGATTTTGTGAGTGCATTCTTTCCCTGACAAATAGAAATAGTAATACTATTACAGTTCCATGATAGTTTATATCAGAACTAATATGCAGGTAAAGAAATCTACAAAGTTTTAAAGGACCTCTGTGTGTTCTGTAACAATCCCAATAGAAACTTCTCGTCCTAGGCTATAATATATGTTCTTTCAGCACGAGAGGAGCTTATTTCTCTTACGCAACGTTCATGCTTAGAAAATACAACTACAGCCGAAAGTATGTCGGAAACGTTGTGACTGCTAAAGTTTAACCATATTGCCCGATGCTAGCGCTAAAGGACTTCTTGTTTACGGAACTTTCAGGATGATAGTGATTCGATACATACTAGGCAAGGGAATTAAGGAGCTTGGAATGAAGCAAGAAACGAGTCCCTGTAGGGTTGCTTCCGTTTTTATTGCATTCCCTATTTGTTTCTCTTGTTGTGTGTACATATGTACCTATATGGTCAGGAGGGCATATAAGATTACTTACATTTTCTTTAAAAAAGGAAGCTGTTCATGGTTAGTGTTTTAATAACGTCACATATTGCTGGGTAGTGTGGTCGCGATCCACCTACGCCCATAATAAACTGTAGCACTAGTACAAATACGTCCACAAGAGACTCGTATTGATGCCAAGTAGCATAGTGACTTTTAGTAGGATTTCTGAGCAGCTTGCATGATAAATAACAATGTGCATTCCAATCAACAATAAGAATGGACACCATAGTCATTTCACTTCCTATCCATCACAGGATTGCCTTGAGGAAGAAATGAAACTTGGTCGACCATATCTAATGAAGTGAAGAATCATTACAAAAGCGTTGTCTCTGCAATACCACTACTCCGGAAAATGGCGGAAATTCACCTTTGTGCCAAGACCATCCAAAAACAATTTTCCAGATGGAGATGAAATAGAGCTTTGCTTATGTTCTCAAATCATTTAATACCACCCTTCAAAGGTATCTATATTCTAAACAAAATGCAGCTAAATGATCACAGTATTTCGTCTGACCGCTGTATCTGCAAAATGAGTTCTTCGAACCCACATGCATTTTAAATGATAATAATATGCAGCTCCCTGTTGAAATTGGAACAAATGCTTTTTCTCCTCTCAATAGCATTGTGTCAGTAGTGAACAAACGTCAGAATATGGAACTACCGAAATTATAGGGAAAAATATTATAGTACTCACAACCTTACGTTCCTAATGCTAATTCTGATTCCTAAAACCATTTTTGTATAGCGCAGCTTCGTTCACATCGAACGATCATGAATTATACATCTTTAACATGAAAAATGAGAGGCACATAGAACATACCTAACTGCGGATTTATTGACAGATCCAATGATATGGAACATACTTTCTTTGGCCTTCGCGATTATTAATGCTCTGCTTGACTTTTTCTTTCCTTTGAAATGACAGAACCATTCCATCAAGCTAAAATGTTTGCCTCAAGATAAATGTTTATTCTTTTATTAACGATTTGGTGTTTCTATTCATGTACAATATAAGAATAGAATCTTTGCATGAGCATAAATTTTTCAACAGATTTTTTGGACATGACTTTATAACATTGTAACATGTACCGAACCGCTATTACTAAATGTCTTCTGGTTTTCTACGCATTTGTAAAGGTCTGTGACTTTCTCCTAGGTTGTGAAACCCGTCTATTCACTACACCAAATGCTCGGAAATAGTAAAGCGGGTGTAGTCCTGAATCAGTACTGGCGCTTTCCTATCATGACATATTTGAAAAGGTGTCTTCAGATTTCTGCAAGAGTGACAGCATGAGTGAAAGTTGCGTTTACACGATAAAAATCAAGAGAAAGGTGCGACAGTTAACCGGCGGAAACAGATAAAAATAATCTTACCCAGACACATACGTGGCTTAAGCCTCCCTCTCTGTATACATGATTACATTTTTCACTTCGATTCCATGTTCAAATCAAGCTTTCTATCTTATATAATATTTTGAAATTTGAGCAGCATTGCGGATCCTCGCAAATTCTTTATAAGAATATAAACACAAAGGGTCATGGTCATACACTATTCTGCTCCTTGTACCCTTCACCGATTTCCTTCGTTAGAAACTTGCTCATGCTCACATCACCCCGAAATCGCAACTAGCTCTCGTTAGAGTTTTAAGTTCAACAGTTCTACCGTAATATAACATGCATATTTATCGATGTAACCTGTCCCTGTAGTAGCAACTTCCACGATTTTTCTGATAAATGAAACGAACGGTGATTCTATATTTTTAATTTCATGCAATCGGTTATCACTCACAGAAATAGTACTATAAATATTAGACAGGGAGTATAAACCTACAATTCGATTGTGAGCACATGGTGTGTTCGAAATATTTTTATTTTATGTTGAGGACCCCATATGTCGTTACGCCTGGCTTAGAGAGAAAATTTCGGGAAGTTCGTGTTTGTTTCATGATACTATGATACAATTTCTTGTTATAATAGGTACGTAAACTAGACACCCGAAATATCCTGGCGAGCCAAAAGTACTATCGTTCCCTTAACTGCATGCCATTTTATTCCTAAAATCGATAGCTTATACAAGGCTAGTAAGGCTACTTATACATATAATATGGTAAATAAATAGTAAAATAGTTATCAAGGGTGCCACATCAGTTGAAAAGTTTGAAATATGAACTGGAGCTGAAGATGAACAACTTACCTAGCATTTTCAACACTCTCTGTTGTCCAACTTCTCTTTTGTGGTTGCTGAGGGATTTGCGAAGCCGGAGTTTGCTTTCCTTAACGTTGCTGGCGTTACGTAGGGTAATCCCAATGAGACAGTAGAGAACGGTGATGAGAATCATAGGGGCGACAAAAAATATAAACGATGCTATCTCAAATGAGTGCTCAATAAGTGTGTGTTTTGGCATGCAGAATGTAGTGGTTAAATTTGCTCCAATTGGTCCTTCAACGATTCCAAATTGTAAAGCCTGTAAAATGAATAAATAAAACAAATATTTATGAATTGAAAGACGCTGTAACACACATTTTATCGGGGGAGGTTATTTACTCATAGTTCTTAAGAAGGGTAAAAACATTTGACTTTGTTGTCGACAAAATATCAATTAAACTACTACATACGTAGTTTATAACTTGTTGTTGACCCCTTTAGATGTACACAGGGAAACATTTTCTAGATCTAATGTAACTCAGATGTTGTAGCCTTAATCATAAAGTTGTCCAGAGATGAAGTTGTTTACCAAAACTGTTTAAACCCCCATCGAAGCTATCTTAAAAGTTTTCCACATACTTTCACCGTACGTGATTTTTAGATTAAAGCGTTTCAGTTTTATCAAGCCTTTTATTATCATTGCATCATACTGTATAAAATAAAGTATTTCTCCACTCGTCAATACTGGCTTCTGCTGAGAAACTGAAAAAAAACCTACTGGAGCAGCAATAATTTTTTAAGGCGCAGTTGGAACTTTGAAATTGTATATGCTTAAAGTGAAAAATGTGCTAATAAATCCTCGTAAGTGCGTGCGAAAATTCAAGCTGTTCTGATGATCCAACCAGGTTTTCAACGTGTAGCAACTGTGCTGACTTCTTATAGTAATTTATTATTCGTACTCATAACCCGTCTTTTGTGATATTTACGGACACCACAAAAAACATGAAACTTCTTGAAGATAAATGAACAACTAAGCCAACAGATATTTCGTTCAAGCTTTCAGTCAAATTTCAGGTGAAAGCATGGCTCAAGCGGGATGTAATTACCACGGAACCTATATTTTCATCTCGTTTCCCCAAAAAGAATAGACGTTAATCATCGCCCCAATAAAAAACTGAATTAACGCTGAAACCCACAGTGAGACAAGGAAAGATGTAGAGTTTCTCCTGCCGAAAATTTTAGAAGCATTAATCCTTTAAAGTTATTCAAGGCACACATTCCTGCTCTGACTTCCATTTATTGCGTACTCTGAGGAGAACAAGATGAAGATGAAATGAAAACAGAGTTTAAGCTGGGGGTAACAGCACGTTAATCCTATCTGCTGCCATAGGTTAATTTATTAAATGAAATTAGAATAGCAAACAGCATATCGGTAGGGAACTCCCACCACTATCTTGAATTGTGGGCGGAAGAAGAGAAGGTCAAGGATGCATGCATACATTTCTCTCCCATGATTTTAAATTTGAGTGTCAAAAAAATATCAAAGTGCTTTTGTCATTTGCTAAAAACCACATTCACATTTTCTTTTAATTGGCATACAATTACGTTCAACTCAAGAACTAGAGCTACCTAATGGTGCATATAGCTTTGAAATAAGAATAAAACATCTTCACCTTCATTATGAAAAAAAAACTATGGATTCGTGTCATATTTTTATCATTAAAGTTTTCGCTTTCCTCCACACCTAATCACATTCTGACATTTAAATACGGGAGTGAAGTCTCCTTGCTACCCAGCATTGTTTATCCTATGAGAGATCAACTTACTTTAACCTTTACGTCACGGGTTACTAAATTTAATAACACGGACGTATTATCTCCGTAAATAAAGATATCTTTGTCTTTAGCATTATGGGCGCAGTTACTAGTTACTATATTCTCGTGACCAGCCCATGACAAAAATAAAGGCGATTTCTAATGACTGAAATGTACCGTAATTTCTAAGGCTACTGGTATCTGTCAGTTAGAGGTAGAATGCAAACAGATATTCAGCTTTTTATTCGCCTGAAATTCCGCTTCAGGTGGCGAAACAATAGATGAACTGAGAATGAGGGCAACTAATAAAGACGGAGTTGCCATGTACAGGCTCCAGAAACGAATATTATTCCATATGTGAAAATAATTGCGAAGAGTTCTGCGAACATTCATTTATTAGGGACTGGAATCTCGAAGGTTATTGTTGTGTCCCACTACAAAACTAACCGTAATGCAAGGGACTGGGTGGAGTATTTCTAAGAAAAGCAGGGGGTTAATTTATATATGACCCGTTTCCGGTTG
>VICI01001752.1:0-20121 GCA_019593645.1 Akabosia matsudoensis | reverse complement strand
AAAACGCAAACCTGAAATGGAGACTTTTTAGTGCAACTTAATCACGTACAACCCATTAATCCTTTCATTTATCTGAATGAGCCTTCTGGACAATAATATTTATCTCCGACAGTGGTGATTTAGCAGAGCATGTCTTGAATAACTAACTTGTAGCAGGCTGTTAAGCCTAATACACTGGTTTATATAGTAATAGATGTTTTACGTACGATTTTGGACTGTGCTCTCCCATAAACGAGATATCATTGCATTCACACAGATCTCTTGTAAATCGCTGCCAGTCCTCGCATTTACAACCAGGAAAAGCAAATGGCGAGCCAATTGATTCAGCAAAGTAATAGATCCCCCTTTCATGGCTGCAGTAAAAGTCTAAAAAAAGTGAATCGAAGGAAAAGAGTGAAAGGCACAGAGCTTTTTAACTAAGAAACCAGCTCTGAAAGAGAATATATCGTAAATCAAGCTAATAAATAGAATATGGACTGGAAAGATTGAGCCACCTTTAGCTGTTGAAGGTAGCTTTTGAGGACAACTAGGCTGTCGAACTCCGCCGTTTGGGTAAAAGTCAACATGTCCTACAGGTTCTATAAGGCCTAGATGTGACTCTCGCCGGGAGAGAAAATTCCCTCCATCGACGTGAATCACGTCTACGAATTTAGCATTGGACTTGTCCAGTCGTCTCTTTGGATTATTGTTGAAAGGCTTCGTGTAAAACGGACCAGCAGGATCAATGCCTAAAAAAATTATAGGTTTCCAGAGTTTGGTTTACGTTATTTGTAACCTTTCTTTGGTTTGCGTCAATTGTACTAACTGTAGTTTAAAGGTTAAAAAAAAACCTGTGATTCTTCCAACTCGACCGTTCAACATCCGTCCAGCCGCTCCGGCCACGTGAGATCCCCACGAATGGCCGATAATGTGTACAGAGTCCAAAGGGGTTCCGTGATTGCTTAAAAAGATTAAAAACTGGGAAAGTCGTTTTGCAGCAATGTCACCGTTATTTGTAAGGTAGTTCAGGTGCATTGCCAGCCGCGTCCAATCCATAAGTATAAAGTTGACGTCTGCAAATGTAATATAGGCGTCTCTAAGAAATGCCGTCTCTTTATCGAGTTTCAGCTCGTTGGATCTGTGGTTTGCTCCGTGTAGGAAGATTTTGGTGAGTCTCCGTTTGTCGAAATGGCTTGAGAACAGAGAGCGTCTGTTCCACACGACAATTTCCTGAGCGTAATAAGGATTTTCCCTGTAATAGCGACGAAGTAAATGAACCGAGCTGAAATCCAGTATGAGCTGGAAATTGCTTGCATGCTCTATATACTGCTCACCTAGTCCATAACCGGAAACGAACTGCGTTATTCAAATCGTAAATCCCATTATGAACAAATCCATTGTCAAATCTTTTGACTTGATTCTGGTCATTGTGTACTTGAAGCTCTCCCGGGCCTTTTTTACAAAACGAAAATTTAAAATAAATACTTTTATAGGATTACATATTAAATTGTTTTGTCAAATGATGAAAGCAGAAATTGCAACGAGTGTTTGTTGTTTTGTTTTAATTTCAACTCGTAAAGGTGATAAACACCGTCGTACCTATTTTCAGATTCATTAAATACGCCAACAAAAACGTTAGTACAGGTTGCTGCATTATGATCAAAGTACTGGACCGGTGTATTCTGAGATTCTGAGGTTAATTGTATTTTTCACCAAAAATCCTAATCGACTATCACAACCACTTTTTTAAATCATGCTGCACGGGAACTTTTTTCGGTGTTAATTTTTTGAAAGGTTGTAATGTTTCAAATCGATGTTGCATAATAGTTTTGTATTAGCAAAGAATCACCAGACTTTTACGAGATTATGTGGAGTCAAAACCATTTTTTTGGCTGAGACAGCTTCAAGAGTGAGCCTCAACCCGGTGGGCAACTGGAATGAATAAATCTGCATGGAAAAGTTTTCCGCTCAATAAAAACTTTATGACTCATTGTAAGATGATTAGCGAATTAAATCATGTTTACTGTACAATGCTTCGAGTACGTCAGTCAGTGTAATATTTGCCATTAGGCAATATTCTATTAAGGTTATGATGTTATATAACATGTTCCCGTTTTGGAAGCATCAAAAATTGGGCCCCAACTAAACGATTGTAGCTTACTTGCAATATTTCAACCATTTACATCCTAGTGCAGCCACATTGTTGCTAGAAGATGGTAAGAGTTACCTCACACGTTATAGATTCTCATGCTTTTGAAACGTCAGCAAAATGCCAGCAATCTTGATCATGACCATCAAATACCTTCTCATATAGGTTTATAGGAGTGAATAAGCGTGAGAAAATTTTCTGAAAACTTCCTATTCGGCTGCATCCTATTAAGACCTTGTGATTAGTTCAAAGCTAAAATTTATTGCACTCGACGTGCTAATGGAATTGAATGAATTATAATACAGAAACATAATATAAAGCTATAGTTTGTGGAAACTATTTCCTTTAACTTTGGATTTAAAATTAATTCCCTCAGAATTACCAAGAAATTGTTACAAACTTCGCCCAAAGTTGGGAACTATTTATAAAGCTATAGTTTGTGGAAACTATTTCCTTTAACTTTGGATTTAAAATTAATTCCCTCAGAATTACCAAGAAATTGTTACAAACTTCGCCCAAAGTTTGGAACTATCAGTACTTTCTTGCATTTAATGAACCTTGTAAAAAATTGTGCGTGCAGAAACCCATTTTCTGGATAATTAGTGGCCAACACGTACTACGTAATGGCTAAAGTGTCGGAAGTAGAGCAATAAGAATATGTGGGGAAAGAATGTAGCATATATAGTCTATCATAATTGCGTTGTTTTTGTGTTCTTGTAGGCCATACCACCTGGATATGATGGAGATCGTGTGACTCCCCGCGTTCCACCAGAAGGCCAAGCTAAAGTTCGCTTTAATTTCACTGCTGCCACTCCAGCAGAAATGTCAATAGTAAAGGGCGAGAGTGTGGTGCTGACTCGACGCGTGGATGCAAACTGGTACGAAGGGCGAATCGGCTCTCGCCGTGGAATCTTCCCGGCCAGTTATGTACATGTAATCAAGGAACCAGGCTTATCATCATCAGACTTGCGAAATTCATCTTCCAAATCACCCAAACCGATTGGAGCTCCAGCAGCCCATAGTTTGGTCACGCAAAATGGTGGAATGTATTCCGGATCAAAGCACAGTTACAAACCAAATGAATACTCCCTCGGTGGAATGGACTTGTCACATGTGAGAATTCTCCTTTGCCTGTTTTAGTTCAGTTTTCAGAATTTCCCGGCACTTGAATGGCATCATAACTATGTAATTGCAATAAAAACGGGACATAAACTGAATGAAAATGCAGTAAAAAGTAGCAAGGGTCTTATAAAACGCATAATCTGCCAAACTCAATTTGACATCGTATTGTCACCACCTGAATGACACTTTTATTGATGCAACTACAATGACACCCTTTTTTTATAGCATTCAGCTCTGTTCAAGGACTCCAGGGAAGATTTTTATTCGATGTTATTCCTTTTGTTCATAGAGAGTTGCATGCTAGTGTCTTACACAAGTTGCTTTTGATGTCTACATTTTTTATGTTCAAAATACAAGTGCAAATATAAAGTTTTTTGTTGGTATCTTTCATCTGGTTTATGTACGGACAGTGAAAGCGAAAGAATGCAAATTTATCTTTTTGTTGCTTATTTTTATTTCATGTTTGCCATTCCATTTAGATTGAACCTTCCACCCATGCACAGTCTTCTATTGTGTCTCCTTCGTCTGGTGTTTATCAATATCGGAAAGAAAATATTCAACAAAATCAACAATTTGTAAATGCGAGTAGATCCCAAACTGACCCTGGAAGGAATAGATATGCGCAAAACCTCACGATTGACACACGAATTGAACCCATTCCGTAAGAAACGCTTTGTTTTTAGTGACTTTTGTGTTTTAAGTTTTCCTTTTTATTATTGTTTGCAGACTGTAGAACTCTTTGAAATCCTAACCTATGCTACGTAACGTTATTGGTTCAGTTAGCTTTGTTGTTTGTAGTTCACTTTTTGTTTGCTTCATTCCTGATGGAATTTATTTGACAAGGTCTTCCTTTTTTCTTTTTGTCTAACATGGAATGTTTAATGTATCATTCATCTCTCGTTCCATCGACGTAATTTGATGTAATCAACAAAAGTTACCCTCTTTTGGGAGATAGAACCGACGTCACGAACAGTTTCACAAGTTAGAGCATAATTGTTTGATGCCTACTGAAATAATTCTCCCTGATTAACTTGCCTCTCTGCTGTAAAAGAAAAAAAAACTTGTGGGAAGGTGAAAAGCTAGCTTGATCTGAAATACTATCTTGGTCCTACATTTTCCACACAACGTAGTATTGTACAGTATTTGCAGTAATGACTATATTATTCGTAGAGATAAAATGAGTGAGAAAACCTAATTGGATTCTATGTAGAGAATAGCACAACAATGTTTTCTATCTGAATACTGCGTAATTTATTAACAATGATGTTTACAGTGATTACGGTACTCACATTTATATTTATGAGACGATGACTAAATACACGAGACAGTTGCATAATAGTGTTTTTAAAATAGTATATTTGTAAATCAACAGGTATAGAGCTGTTTACAACTATAAGCCTGCACACGAAGACGAGCTGGAGCTTAGGGATGGTGACCTTGTTCACGTTTTGGAAAAATGCGATGACGGTTGGTTTGTAGGCACATCACAAAGGACGGGTCTCTTCGGAACATTTCCGGGCAACTATGTAGAGCGTATTTATTAAAACAGACACAAAAAGATGACTACCCCAGTACAGTAAACTAGCAGAGCACACAAGAAGCCAAATTTGTCAAAGACCATTGCCATTATTGCGTTCATATGCTGCCTTAGATTTTGGACTACAGAAAAGGGGAATGATGATGATTATGCATGGCTAATTCAATTTGAATTCTGGAAAGGGAAAATTCAATTTTCACTTTCGTAAACAAATTTCATAAGTTGTAAGTCCTCACAAAGTTGTCATAAACGCTATCATTGCTGCTGTGTCAAGCCGAAAAAGCGAAACTTCATTCAGAAGCATTACTCCTGTGCAGATGTAGTTGAGAAGAGCTGAATTCGTATTAATTTCGCTCTAAGTTAAAATTATTGGCGTAATTAATCACACACGTGTGCAATTTCCAAAATAACAAATCAGGGGAAGACATAGCTGCCTATAAATATCCTCACGCAATTGAGTGCTTTACCTACGCAAACAAGTCTGAGCAACCGATTTTAGAAGTAGTTTCATTTTTAGAGTATAGGCTAGACATTGTACTTGCACAATTACTCTGATATATAGCAGAAACTTCCTTTTTCGACACATAGGTATAAAAATGCTACAGTAAAATACATTATCAGACGATGATTTTTTAGAAGTTGGATCGCTTACACCTTGTTTCGTGGGCATTTGACATATGCGGGTGCATTTTGCTCGGGCTATCTTTACTGTCAGATTTTTTTAAAAAGTTACCACGTGTTAAAAGTATGTTCTTGTATATAAAGCGCGGGTAGTTCATTGTTACATCATCAGTGTCCCTACAATTACAACATGTAAGTTCCAGAAAATGCTAATACTTATGATAGCCGTTTTTTGTTCTATGTAGTTGATAAAAACAAGCAAAATACTTTACTTTAGCGAAGGCGATATAGTAGAGATAGACCAAAAGCATTTTCATTTTTAATAACAGGCCCCACAGTTATGCACGGCCTTTTATTAATCAAGGTGTGTACGAAGAGGATTAGCGTAGTCTTTTTCTAATTGCTACTATTGCTAGCTGGAAGAGAAAAATAGTTGCGTACATTTAATTGATTTTGCCTGGATTCACGGTCTACGAACTGTTATGAAAACATAATCGACGCTTGGATTCCCTACTGAAGTATCCACACCTAGCCACAGGAAATAAAAGTATTTTGATAATGTTTTTGGTTCGGGTACTCAAAACTGCTTTTGTATAGAGAAGCGACAGGCACACACAAATCTTGAGGTTGGTAGGTTTTCGAAAAAAAAAGTAGTGTTCAGTCGGATTAGGATTAACATGAACTTTCCAACAAGGGAGCCAACTATTAAAGAAGTTAGGTATTAGCCTTGTACGAACACAATGTACGGCATTGCATTGTCATGTGCGCGAAACTGTATAATAAGTTCAAAGGTGCAGCATGTAGGCTAGCTGTATTTAAAAAAAATCTTACTATGCAAAATAACTCTACATTTTACAATTATGGTTGCAGCAAGAATATTCGTATAAGAATGTAGGACATCTCTTCAGGTAATTTGGAGTTTGTTTAAAACTATTACATTAGGAAATTGGACTGGGAAATTCACTTTTAATAGGACTAGAGTAACAAAAGAACGTTTATCATTTATACGACTACGTTCATTTATACTATGCATTGCATAAGTTCTTGTTTGGTTCGTCAGGAGAGATAAACTGGAAATAGGCAGCTAGTACACCAAAGATTTTTGTTGGTCTAGGTAAATATTTTTAATAAATATTGACTACCAGTTATTTGTAAATTCTCATGTAAACTTAAAACCCACGCCTTTCAAAACAAGGCTTTCGAAATAACCTGCATTTAACGAAGTTGTTACCTTTTTACCTTTACTTAATAATTTAGAAGTTGATTCTTAGTTTACATTCGCCTTAACGTATAACTAATAAACATGATACGCTTGCAGTTACCGAATAAAGGAAAAATACCCTGAAGGGAAAACAATGTTCAAGAACATTTAAACGCAAATAGTAACAATTTCAAATTTTTCTCCGAAGCAATATTGTACGCAAAAAAAGACGCTTCGTTTTTCTCCTATCTAGAATGTACTTAAACTTTCACTTTCACCGCTTCACCTTCAGAAAAGTGTACTGATACTGACGCATAGTAGTATGAATCATGTTTCGAGTTCTGGCTTTAGTTTGACTTTGCCCCAAAGTTATAGCCTGATGTTTTGGTGCTGTCTGATATGTGAAAAAAGAGAGAAAGTCAAGTGTGACGCATACCTGTACATTGTACATGTAAAAACAAACCGCTACCGGGCATGTGTATTTTTAATAGGATATTATTAGTCTGTGCCATCGATATAGATTCGAAGGGTTGTTTTGGACGGGTGCCTTCAACTTTCAATATTATCTTTTTCGTTGACCTATTCAAGTTTTTTTGAAACTAATTTTTTCTTCGTGTCTCTTCTGTTAATTAAAAAAAGTAATTATCTTCAACCGACGGTATTTAGGTTTATGCTATATGTAATACTACTTATTATGTAAGCTGAGTTTCGATATTACCTATGTTGTTATCAACAAGAATAAAGTCTTCGTTAATTCCAAAGGCAAAACTTCAGTGAAGTACGTTAAATTAACAAAATGACTGGAATTTGGATGAATAAAAATAATGAAAATGTGTCTGTCTTTAAAAATGGTTTCTTTTATTTCATCGTTCAAAATCATTAAATGATTACAGAAACATGTCATGTAGTTGTTGACGTATTTCGCGCACATACATATCATTAGATTGTAAAACATTTTGTCATTTATTATATGTATCTTCATGCTGAATGCTATGTATACTTACAAATGAGTTGTAAAGAATCGTATTAATTTGAACTGCACATTGGCAAAATTGTTGTTGACGTACACTTTATTTTGGCATGCTTATACACACCGATAGGAGCACCTTTTGACCCACAGGTTATGGAGTTTTTCAAAGCTTGGACCGCACAGCCGCAGGGTCAACCCATCTTTAAGGGACGACATGAAGGACTTGCAAGCAAATCATTTGTACGAGAAGCCAAAAATAGCAAGTCGGACCCACCCACTGACTTAAAGTTGCGACAGATGTCAAAAAATACTGGAACGAGTCAACTTGCAATCGATGTATTGATGCAGATCCACTACCTATATTACACAAAGGCGACGAGCAGCACTGGGAGCACACGTACCTGGAAATTAAACAGGCTATTAAGCAGTTGATTCCCGTTAGGAAATTAAATTCTCACGTAAAAAGTATTAACCGTACAGTCGAGTACGTTCTCCCATCACGACACATCCATCCTCACACTTTACAGCACAATCTCTTTTCACAGAGAACGTTTTCATTGGAGTTGTAGTACCGTTTCCGTCAGTGGACGTGAATGCAAATTTTTTCACCTGCAGCAATCAATCACGAGAAAGACCCGGAATTTGAAATAGCTCTTTGCATGCACTAAAAGCAAAGAATTGACTCCTTACCACACATATTTGTTGACTGCCACAACTCCTATTAAACTCTTCATAAGCATCTAAACTTTCTGTAAAATTTGAACAAGAGCCATTTTTCTCCGAGTGACATACGTAGCATCTCAAATTGGTGGCGTGTTTTTTCTTGTAATCCTCAGCCTTCTCCTCAATCGACTTGGTGGCTTCCGTCTGCCAAGCTGTATTAATAAAGAAAATGAATAAAATGATTTTCACAGTCACTTTCTCCGCCCACTTTCAGCAGAACCTGAGTAATCAAGTACCTAAGTGTATTAATAAGCAGCAACACAAAATCATGAAATTTGTACTACAATGTAGCTTAAGTGGCATGATGCCAACTTAGTTTAGCTAATTTCGTAAGATTATAAAAAGATCTATGATTAAAAAGGGAACTTCAACCGAATCTACAACCGAAAATTTTCCTTTCACTTTACACTTTATGACACAATTCCTGCGTTAGAGATGGTGAAAGTTGCTGGTTGGAATGTACTAAATAAAATTGCTCCATAGTTCTATCCAGATGATACTACACTGCGCAGTCCCACTGCAATCCTTTTTTCACTGCTTTCGGCAACTTTTCCGAGTTTCCGGACGGATCCCTAGCAAAGCATAACATTTACCGTTAGGAACAGTGTCGTTGCATTGGGATTCCTCTTTGTTCATTTTGTACAAATACGGAATGTGCTTTAGTACGAATGTGTGCTTGTTGATGCTATAAAGAAATCCCGTCTTTTATGCAGCCGTTGTTTGTTTAGTAAGGAATTGTAAATTTACGTTTCTCGCCATGAAACGTTTGTAGTAAAAATGAAAGTGCTTCACTTCAATTAATCATTTTTCTCCGTCAGTTAAATTCAGGAAATCTATGTTATTTTATTGTAGTATTTAGTATAACAACTGTTCTTATTCTATGGGCTAAAAGCTTTTTTGTTTTTCTTTTATCATATTCACAGCGCAATTTCATTCGATTAGTAGAAGGATTGTGCGAAAGTTGCTTAATTAATGAATTTAATCGATGTAGGTCTTAATTAAAAATTCTCAGTTGGGTGTCTATATGGAAAATTTAAGAATCTACGCAGAGCAGAACTATGTAACCAGTAGGGCTGCGCCGGGCACCGGGTATGGACTCGGTACTCTGCCGGGTTTGGGCTTATTCTACGTACCCGGCGAGCCCCGGGTATCGAGGCCCGTTACCCGGGGCTTGCCGGGTGTTAGATACTTGTACTTTTATGAGGGAAAACTAATGATTAGAGCCACAAACAAGTAATGGCAAGCACCCAGACGTGTAAGCAATCATCTTAAATGCTCGTACGGAGCAATTCACGTTAAGAAACTAACTTGCAACATACGATTGTATCAGTAGTCCATGATACAGAGGTGAGCTTGTGCTTGAACGATACAACACTCCCAGTATTTTCAAACCCAGAGAGGGTTTCTTTAGAATGATGGAAGCGTAGCAGGTTTAAGTAGTATTTGTCCCACTATACTAGTGTTTACAGTGTGATGCAACAGTTCCTGATATAGCTGGCTGCCTGAGATTCCTGAAACGTGATCTGCGTATCCTCTACAACAAATACAGAGAGAACTGATCGTTCTGTTCTGTCACTGACTTTAAAAAATTGCAATGCAGTATTGTTTTTGTTCAGTAATTTGACGAGAAAACGATCAGTCATATGCATAAATTCATATAATACGTTGCTCCGGTCGCTTTTCCATTAAAATCTAATTTAGCGAGTACCCGGCCGGGTCTCTTGAAATTTAAAAATACCCGGGCCCGGCGAGTCCGGGTAATTGATGGACTCGGCGCAGCCCTAGTAACCAGTGTTGTTTTTTCACACGGGAACTTTCACTGTCGACGCAAGGTGCGTGGAGTTTCTCTTCATTTTGTACTAGCTAATGCGAGGCATTGGGTACACGTTGTAAAACTGTTTTAGAAGAAAAACATGCAAATAGTATGATGAAATAATATATTGGTAAATGTTAATTATTCTGCTCTATTCTCACCACAAGAAGGAGGTTCAAGGAAAGATAAAAGGCCCGTAATTCCTACAAAACTAGGCTTATCACTCGATTAATACTATTCAGCAATGATGAATGAAGTGAAAATAAAAATGAGGAGGGCTTCGAGTGTTATTTCTATTTAATTTTATCAAATTTAAATTAAAAGTGTAATAAAATGTTAGTCGGCATTATAATTATAATTTTATCTAAGATTTAATTCGATTGAACAAAATAGTGTTGGACAAGACTATATAAATCCCAACTTCTGTCTACGTGTAACTGATCGTATACGAAGCGTGTTTTCCACAAGTAATTAGAAAGCTAGTTAAAATATAACTCTGTAAAACACTTAAATAACAAAAGTGTAATAAAACGATATAATCTCATCTCATACAAAATAACAAAACATAACTAGTTTCAAAGAGCATATATGCTCGACTGTCATTTCCTTTCATATTTCAATTCTCATTCGAAAGTTGTCTCTCAGGAATTTCCATTTTGATTTAAATTGCTTCTAGATTTTATTTTTGTATGGTCGTATATCATATGAGAAATAATACCCTTATGATTGCTTTATGAAACGATCCTACTACGTATCGAATGATTTTCTCGTTAAAAAAAGTTTATTTTTGCTGTGATCAGTTGGCACTTTCAAGCGTAAACGGAATTCGATCCGGTTTGACTACGATTTTCTGCAAATTGCTGTTTAAAAGGAAGCGGATTATGTATGCCGTGAACTGGATCAGACTGAAGCTTGAATGTGTTAAGTTTATAACCATTCGTGACATCGTGACATTTTGATTAATGTGTCGATACATAATCTTACTTTTCATAAAAATGCGACGATGGTGTAATGTGGTGTCAATCACTGCATCTAAAATTCGGTAGAAGGACATGAAAACTTTTGACAGTGTAAATTACGAATCCATCAACAATACCACTAGGAAAGCAACAATGAAATAGATGCAATATGGACTATGATACTATTTGATACTACTCGTGGTATCTAAAGCGATATCGATACAATTCCGCGTTTCCTGCCGATAAGGGTGCGTGATTAAAAATTCAATAGTTCTATATTAGACAAAATAAATACTCATTCATTCATATATAGTCAAAATAACTAAGAATCAACAATACGTATAGCAATACGGTATCATTGTAAAAGTTTATGGTATTTCGAAGAGAAATATTAGTATGAGATACCCGACACCGGCAACAACAAAGTTACTTCCTGTCCTTTCGCGGCCGAAATATTTCAAGAACACATTGTACTTTCCCTTCTACCATATTGCGGTGGAAGGATGTTAGAATCAAAAATATTTCAATTACACATGGTTTCACATTCTCTCATTCAATTCATACAGCTTTCTGGATATCTCGAACTATCTTAGGCATTAGGCAACATGTGCTTCTTAAATTTTGGCTCTTTTTCTTGCGAATGAGCTGCGAACTTGCGAAACCAAAAGAAAAAGGAATCAGTCAAGAGATGTGAAGCATTTGATAATTACATTCTGAGCTGAGTGCATGTCATCTACGGCACATCTGAATTTTATGCGTAGTATTTTTGCTGTGTGTATTTCAGAACCATGAGAGACAAAAATGCAGCCCTTTGTTCGAGTGGCTTCACGAAAAGGAAATCCTTCTCCTATTCCAAATTGTCGGGCTGATCAATAAGAAGAATCTTGTGTGGAAGCTAGGTCATCATCGACAACCCTGCCGGAATCATAATTTTGCTTTGCTCGCAACAATGTTCTGTTCAAACTCTAATATAAGCTACTGAGGCTCTTCCTTTTCACACGAGACATAAGCAGCATTGGTACAAGCGTATTTTCAGGTCGCAAAATGTATCAGTAATGAAGGTTGAATGTTCTCTAATACACCATTCCCCTCTTGTATTCAACAGTTTTTATACGTACCTAATTTTCAATAGCCATGCAAAAATGAGTGCCAAAAATCTGCATTTGGCTTCTGTTCCCTTGTTCAACCTTCACAAAGAGGAAGCCAGTCATAGTCTCGTTTCAATATTTATATGATTTCACAATATATTATCCATTGCTCTTGTGGGGGTTCGAAAATTCACTCAAATTTTAGCGAACGAACCCCCATATTTTATTGAAGTAATCGCGCTGTTGCCGGCAGGAATCCTAGATATCAGCATTTTTTTGCAAAAGTACTCGTTCTTCGCCATACACTTAACTGCAAAATACACGATCCTCGGCCATTTTTTCAGCAACCCTTTTTTTCCAAAGGAACGTGTTTTACTCAAGTTCTGTTGCCTTTTTAGGGAAAAGCCAATACAGCAGTGGGGAAATATTCTTTTCTTTGCAAGAGATCCGTCAGCACCACGAGGTGAAACCACAAAAAGAAGACTTTTATAGCGTAGATAAAGTCGGAAAATGGTGAAAAGTGCTTGCTTTCTCTACAGCCCTTTCTCTTTTGCACAACGTCAACTTTATTTCCCCTTCCTGTTGCTATTTTTATGAACTCCTCACACTATTTTAGTTTTTTGAAGTGTCGACATAGAAAAAAAGAGAACAATTTGTAAGGTTTTCACATGCTGTGTACCTTTTATTACTTGACTCGGTTATTCTCCAGACCCTTGTCCTCCAGAAGATATGTGTGCCACTAAGGTTTCTCATCATCATTTCCTTTTTTCCCTCTCAGCTCTAAAAGCCGCAACGTGTTCTATCAACGTCCATTCTTGTTTCTTTCATACTTTCTCTTTGAGAATTTATGCTAGCTTGTTTGTTTAAATGACTCGAAAAAAAGATTCAGCTTGTTTTTATACCCAGGCCAGTCAAATCTCATTTCTCCGCTTACTCTATGTCCAACTAGAAATTGTCTGTTTTCGTTTTCTTCTAGTTAGCATAATTCACAATAAAAACACTCCCTGCTGTTAGTTTTATACTTACTTCGGGTTTTACTTCAATTACGCTGTTTTACGTTTTTTTTCACGTATGTGTGTATGTTACACAAAGATACAGCAAAAAAGGAAAAGATGTTCCAGGCAAGAAAGTTACTGCTCAGTTGCCACACACCGCGACCATGAGCTCGGTCACTGTGCGAGGAGAACTATAAACCAGAGGGAGAAGCTTGTTGAGCTTTTCAGTTTTTCGCAGACGGATCGCGAGTAAAGTTGCGTGTTTGGATTGTTCCTGTGTTTTATGTGTAATCTCGTTTTTCACTACTTTCGCTTGGACACCAGCCTTGTACATTAGCAACTTTATAAATTAGACCTTTGGGACTTGGACTAGGTTTTATCAAAAGCGAAGGCGATGCTTACATAAATGTAGGAAGTTCGATAGCAAAAAATGGGATTGCTCGATAGTAACAAATAAATGTAAATGGGGCGATGGGGGGCGAAATGATGGTGATAGCCCATGATTTTCTGCTTCCATAATCCATATGTTTAATTGATCACATCGTAAAGTATGTGGAAATTCCTCTATAGAGAATAGAAAAACCACACAATTCACGCCATCATTCGGTTTGACTCAAATTAGTGACGATCGAGAAAACCCGTCACTAGAGTGGCAGCTGAAATGTGAAGTGAAAGTGAAACAGCTTCTTCTGTTGTTGGAAAGAAATAGGTCAACGTCATTCTTAAGAGTTTCGACAGGCTAAAACTTTACTTTATGGCAACTAATGGAGTTAAGTGCGCTTTCTTCATCCAGAAAAAAAAGAGAAACAAGTGGAGTGACAATGATCAAGAATGTACTATGTAAATTTATTCTCCTTTTACACCTTTAAAAAGCTTATGCGGCTGATAATCTCGAAAAGAATCTCTCTATTTTTTTAGGATTCGACAATCTATGATGGATAAAGTACATAATTATAGCACACCTTATAACAAAGATAAAGTTTTAAGGTTTCGTAGTGTCTCTCCAAAGACGTTTTTTGGAAATATCTTTCGCAGAAAGTATCAATTATTTTCTTAGTTCTCTTGATTATCGATAATAAAATATAATTGTACGAACGTTCCTTCTTTTGAGCAGATTGTTTTGTTCGTTTTACTTGTGTATAACAGTCTCTCCTCTTCTCATCCTTGTCGTTCATTTCCCCTTTGTTCCAGAAAAAACCACCATTAGCTTACACAAGAGTGCAAAAAATAGAGAAAATTCGTAGTGTACGTTTCCTGCATAGAACAAGAAACAAAAAGGAAACCCAAAAGAAAAAAAAGGGACACATTTTTTTCCTTTTCCAGCTTATACAACTGGTTCAAGAGTGTATCAAACAAAACAAAAAAGAAACAATTTTCTTCTATTTTCACTATAAAATGAACGGGAGAAAATGGCGTATGTCAAATCATTTAATTGAACATTTTTGTTCGAAGGACATCCATCCGGTAGCAAGTCGCTCGAGTAATATTATGGCTACGAGTGAAAGACAAATCCGCTTAGAAAGTTGTTGTGCACGACCAAATACGCTGGAGCATCGAGGAACTCATTTTGGAAGTCTGGAAAAAGTAACACAATACTAGCAACAGCGAAAGGGATAACACCAGTTAACATTATCATGTGTTGCTTCATCCTAAGTTTTTATATAAGAAAACTCCTTCAGTGAAAATCCTCTATGACCAAGCATATCATTATCACTACTTCGTTATTTATTTATCTGTGGGAGGAAACACATAGCTACATCCATTCCAAATATTGAGTTGATCTACAATCTACTGGTGCTTCTTAAGCTTGAAAAGAGACGTGAGTTACATCACAAATCCAGCCAGAAATGAGCCATTCGTGGTGATAATACATTTTAGCCTGTTTCCTAGTGTTGTTGCTCTGCAGATAAAATACGGAGAAAGTGAAAGTGGAGAATCTTGCCGAGTACCTACTTAACGAATAGATAATCACAGAGTAAATCACAAACTCGAGAAGCTGCATTTACTGCTCTCATTTAATTACAATAATGGCTTGTCTGGTAAGCAACAAGAACGCCTATACTTATATTATTATATATAGTAGTATGTGTACTCCATTATAGATCTGGAACAGAGAAGACAAAGAATGAAAATGTTTACCGTTCTCACCATCAATTCATTGTTCCAATTACTTTTCATAAATAAAACATCAGTTGCTTCCATTGATTTAATTGGCAATGCTTCTCGAAAGATAACGTTTCATTAGGATTATGTTGTTTAAAAACCTGACAGGCTCATGTAACTATGATTGGTTCGTAATGCTCATTTATTTTCTCGCCGCACACGCACGCAAATTTGTGTTTGTACTTAGGCTGGACATATTTAAACAACAAACCCTTATGACAAAATAAACATCTTTGTTGGTTGAGCCTATACGCTACGGCTAGCAATTTAGGGCTCATATCCAAGCCAGGCAATGATTGTATTGGACTGCTACGCATTCATGATCATAAATAAGGGAGAAGCTTAATACTTTCATATAACAATGTTTTGTTTGCCACAGCTTTTCGAGGCTCTTGCTGAATGCACATTTGTTTAAGATGAATTAAAGGATAAAATAGCCCGTATGAGTAGTCCATTATGCGACGCTCTTGTTAAAAAAATATTGACGGTGATTTAGCAACCCATCTTGCTAGTATCATAATCATTTTTCACTTTGGAGAAAACCAAGTAAACATTGAACAGAGTGCTTGTCTCAAGTCTGAACGAAAGACCGAAAAGTCCAAGAAGGCAACGGCATGAGAGGAGAGAAAATGACACAATAGCCACTCGTTTCTATTCTTCTTTGATCGTTTAGATAGATTGTTCTCGCTGGGAGACTGATTGAATCCTTTGTACCACTCTTTGCTCAACATTCCTGCCATCTCAGGAGAGCATTTTGTCATTACACTGGAACTTATATTTTGACTGCATATTCAGAGAGAGAAAGCAATGTTCTCACGGTTTCCTGCCTTTGATGCTTTCACTGTTAGCTACACAGCTATTCGAGATTGTTACCATTTGCAATGATTTGATTCTCTACTCCCCAGTTCAATACGTTTAAGTGTGCTGCTCGCAGAAAGGCACAGATTTTAGACTGCGTTGTTTGTATTTTGTATGCACATCAGTTGTGGATTTTGAATTTCTAGGGCTCATATATTGACTTTCTACAAAAAAGAAGCTTCCCATTTCCCTAACTGTCAACGTTGTTGGTATTTTCCTTTGGTTTCGAGTGTTCAGACGAAACAAGGAAACGCATAAATCAAAGCGAATGTGTTTTGTATGCTCATCATCGTACAGATTTTTGAGCCCTTTTTATCACAAACAAATGCCCCACTATGAGTTCCCATTTTTTTCAGGTTTTGCAATTGCTTTTGAGCGTTTCATTTATATTGCAGTAAACTTTCGGTTACGTTTGTTGGTAGTAGGTAATTTGTTTGAACTTTTCACCAATCGTGAGGTAGAGTGAGCTGGTAATAAGACAGTTCTTAAGTTGTAAGTACTAAATTGCTAAATTTTTTATTTTAGAAAAGAGGCAAGAATTTGTAGGTAAAAAAGTTTCCAGATTTTCTATTTACAGAAACACTACGCAATATTTTGTAAAAGATCCATTTCGGTATAGAATGTAAAATATGACCTATATATTGTAAATTTGACATTAGGTCCTCTTATTTCCTGATTGTAGCATCTATGATTTAAGATACATTGTGCAAATTGTGCAGAATCTAAAAATGCTGATCTTTCGTAGATTTGTTACGCATTTGATTAAATTGCATCCTTGCGAGACGAATAGTAGTAATTCGACTTCTTTATTTTCTTGGAAAACATATTCAACCAATTTCGTTGATAGTGTCTCAAAACAAAATACGGAAAAAGGAAATATGGTCTTACTTTTTTTAATATTCGTTACTGTGAAACGTCCGTGATCCCATTTCATCAGAACCCTTTATGATGTAGTAAGGCTAACGAACAACTTCATATCATTTTCTTTCATCTATCAATTTTCTTTTGTTCTTTATTTCATGCTCACCGAGAAAGTTTTTTCTTTCCCTACTATCAAAGAGGCAAGACCTGAATAGGATGGGGCCAGTTATAATTTACATTTCCTGTTTTTTGAGTTTAATGGTTGAAACGGTTGAAAGCAAAATTTTATTAGTGTTTAGAATATTCTTTTTCTTCTGCAAATCGTGCTGTTTCTGTTGAAAAACAGCATTTTCGAGAATAATATTTCAATAATTTTCTCTGAATCCATTTTGAGATCTATTTAATCGTGTTCTGAAGAAGTTCCTTGTATTTTTCACTGTTTCCTGACATCTTGTTAACGATTTAGAGATAACTGATGCGATGATGATTGTGAGCATTACATTAGAGATAGGATTCTGTAGGAGTTGCATGCGTTAACAATAACAGGTTCTTATTTCATCGTTATATATTCTTATCGTAATAAATACTTGCTAAAAGTGGAGAAAGTGGTCAATGCGTCAATAGCTTAAAGATGACATCTTAAAAATGTACAAAAGTTGTCGTTGTGGCACGTTTCTCATGCCAGAATTGCATTATGACAAGGTCCTTACTGGCCTCACAACATAACCTTCCCTATCATTTCTCTTGTGTCAAAAACCGTTCATAAGAGAACATGTTTAAAGCTAAAACATGTTGTCGTGTATGAACGATCCAAAGAAACAGAGGGAAACTTATACGACTCGGGGAATACATAGTTTATCTCAGCCTATACAGTAAATGTGTTCAGCCTGTGCTCGTATCGAATGTGGTAGCGAAGCATTGAGTTGATGTAATACTGACCTTAGCGATAATGGAAATAAAATCTAACAGGTAATGGAAGATGGAAGCATCAGTATGTCAAAATAGCCTGTAGCAAAGGAAAGTGAATCTATAAGCTCTTTTTCGCAATGACAAGCGACAGATGGTAGGACTGATGACTACACGGATGCGTATGAAGCGGAGAATCGATAAGAAGACCATCGAATACCGGAAAAACATAATAAAACTAAGGAAAGAGGCGAGCATTCATATCCTAAAAGCGGACAAAGGGAATACTACCGTAATAATGAACAAAGGAGAATATGAAGACAAAATTAGCAACATGCTACAGGATGGTCCGTATAAAAAAACAACAGATAGAACGGAAATATATCGGAAACGAGTGAAGGAATACAGCTTAAAACTCCTGCAAGAAAAACGAATAACGGATAAAACCTTCAAAAGAATCAATTTCAATAACAGCAGAGTCCCAGTTTTCTATGGAGCACCAAAGGTACACAAAGACAATGTTCCACTGCGTCCGATAGTCTCTTCATACAACTCGCCAACACAAACACTTAGCCGCTTACTACATGACATCATTAAACCCTTAGTTGGAAAATCAGAATACTCTACAATCAATAGCGAACAATTTGTGGACGATATTAAAACGTACTCGATAAAACCCGGCGAAATAATGGTATCATATGATGCTACAAGTCTCTTCACAAACGTTCCTATAAAAGAAACATTAGAGTATACCCGAGAACTTCTGGAAAAAGACTCAAGCCTACATGAACGAACGAATATGACCATTGATGACATCATCGAAGGAATGGAGTTGTGCATGCGTTGTACATACTTCAAATTCAGAGATAACTTCTATGAACAAGAAGATGGTGTTCCTATGGGGTCTCCATTATCTACAATAGCTGCCGATATTTTTATGGAAAAGCTGGAAAGTCAAATTATACACAACAATCGGAACATAAAGTTTTACAAACGATTTGTGGACGACATTTTTGCTATTATTAGGAAACGTCAGGTTAAAATACTACTCGAAGAACTTAATAGCTTCCATAAAAATGTCCAGTTTACGGTAGAGACGGAAAAAGATGACAGTCTGTCATTCTTGGACGTAAAAATCATCAGGAGTAACAATGGCCTCAAGTTCAACATTTTCAGAAAGAAAACGCACACTGGAAAGTATTTAGACTGGACATCCATTCATCCACGGGCCCATAAAATTACTGTGGTAAATACTCTAGTACAACGAGCACTCAAAATATGTAGCAAAGAGTATCTAAACGAAGAACTGCTACACATTGAAGATACTCTTGTCAAGAAAAACGGATACCCAAAGCAATGGGTGAAAACTCAAATGCAGAGAGTAATAATTAATTTCACCAAAAAGCCGCCAACAATACAGCAGACTTCCAACACGGCACAAAATAGCATCCAGAACATCATACGAGATGAACCGCCTAGAGTAATCCTACCTTATGTCAACGGATTAACGGAAAAGGTTGGAAGAATAATCCAAAGACGACTTGGAAACCCACTTGGGTATGTACCGTTTAATAGAATGTCAGATCTCGTCCAGTCACATAAAGACAAAAACAAATGCATAAAATGTGGTGTTTACGCCATCAAATGCTCATGCGGGGCTAAATACATCGGCCAAACTGGAAGAGATCTAGACACAAGAATGAAAGAGCACAAGTCAGCCACCAAGAAAGGGGACATCGACCATTCCGCCTTGGCCGAACATTACTGGAACAACATTAATGACCCTTCTCAACATACAATTCGCTGGAACGATACTAAAATAATCTACGAGGAACCAAGACATCAACAAAGGCTTATAAAAGAAGCAATCACAATCCAGCAGGAACAAAAACAGGGTACCGTCTTAATGAACCGGAAAAATGAAATCACTTCAACACAACTTCCGGATTTTTGGAACGACTTTCTCGTAAACATGTACCCATCGCCACCACTATAGATACCGACTTGAATTATATTGTAATTAATTTAATCGCAAATCAAGAAATCATGAACAACATTTCTTTCTTCTCAACTCAACTGTCCATTTCGCCCTTGAATAAGGATTTCAGAAGAAATCGAAACGTCGGGATAACCTTTTGAAATAAAAGTTATTTTCAACACTCGTTGCTACTTTTTC
>VICI01001751.1:0-20127 GCA_019593645.1 Akabosia matsudoensis | reverse complement strand
TTGACCTTGGCTTAGCTTTTATTATTATTTCGTGATTGAAGACGACTGTGTTTAAAACAATGGAAGCGAGGTTAGAGAGTGTTATCGAGAAGAAGCTTACATTTCCGAATGAGTATCGTGTTTTTTTCATATATTTTGCTTGAGTAGACTTTAATGACCATAACCTTCACATTTCAATGCGTTTCAGTTCACAGGTACATTTAATCAACGATTGGCGAGACATATCGATCTCAAGTTTATGATGACAAGTAAAGAGTCAAATTGATTGAGGCATTGGAAGCTTTATGGATTACCTGGGGTAGTTCCTCCACCTGTGGGTGTAGCTTCCATA
The DNA here is from genome assembly GCA_019593645.1 of Akabosia matsudoensis. NCBI lineage: Eukaryota > Metazoa > Arthropoda > Collembola > Entomobryomorpha > Paronellidae > Akabosia > Akabosia matsudoensis. The sequence continues at coordinate 19,796 of VICI01001751.1, read as the reverse complement.
GTTGCTTATCCTCTCACTCACAACAAAAACCCGGTTTACTACAAAACAACTATAACCTGCACCAAACCACATGTACTGGACACATCGTGATGGAAGATGAACGAGTGATGATGGATTTATTACGGATAAAATTTTTGCCCAATCAATAGCAGCGAGAGATATAAAATTAGAACAGAAATATATGCTGGTATTTAAGAATTAATCGTTGGTAAAAAGAAGCTCCGTTCGGTTCGGAACCAAAATTGAAAAAAGACGCTTAAAAGGAATGATATTTTGAAATTGCTGGAAGCAAAATCAAATTGATGAGTTGCATGTCTCTCAGGAATGAATTTATTGTCATCCCTAGCTACTAAGCTTTCAGAATCAAAAGCTCTGGGACGTTGAGTTCCACTCAAAGGTCGTTGCGCCTGTAGAAAACAGTGACCATAAATTGCGGTACACACAATACACAACACATTCTATAAGTTGCAAACATTTTAGCACGTTGTTGTGGGTCAGTTTTTGAACAACTATATTCCTGATTTATACAGGATACGATGGTCATTTTGTGTAAACTGGTTTCTCCAGTTCTGACCGGGTGCGTAACAGTCAAACTCTGTTGAGATATTTCCTACTCCAGTATTCACTGAACTGTCACATAGGGTTGACGATGTAGTACCGGAGAAAGTTCTATCCACCAATTGCAAATTTTCTGGAAATTCGCCCGGACTCCTTTCAAAGACCAAATTTCCCATAGTGGTCGTAGTCAAGCGCTGAAAATGATTCACAAACGTGCAGTTATCAGTGTGTCAGTATGATTCATTAGTTTTCTTTTGGAGTCCGGTGAATTGGTTTTCCTTTGGAGACATCATTTCAGGCTGTAATTCTACCATATTAACATGGATTGCTGTATCTTCGTATATATTTCTCGATCACTGTTCAAACTGCTACCTCAAATTGATAAAATGATACTATTTCCCTTCTTTTGCACAGGAATCTGAAAAGAAAACTTGAGGCTTCTTAATTTCTGTTCTCTTTTCACACAGTAATCACATAGGTTGAGCCCAAAATTTCCCTTGATCCGTCTATTTTCCCACTTGTAATGTTACACCATCGACACCGCCACCACCACCGTCTCGAACGCTTCTCGCACCGCTCATCTTTGCTTGATTGAGCATAAAAAAGTGGACGAAAAGCTCGGAACACAATACAATTTAGAAAACTTTTCGAACATGAGACGGATACAAAAGCTATTGTACATGAACGACGAAAAAAAACCATATATACTCGAGAACAAGAGAAAACGATAAAACTGCAAACTTCACATCATACTCACAAGCAACGAGAAGCTCAAATGCATTCAACTTCCGTGGTGTAACAATCATTCTTATCATATTATCGACCACCACCGCCACATTTTCTTTCGACTCTATTCCATTTTTTACTCTCAAGCTTGTTTTCTATATTCCTGAACACTGAGATGTCTCGGTAAAACGATTAAAGATGAAAATGTTACATGTTTTTTATTGTGGTTGTATTGATACCAACATAGACTTTAAAAAAGAACCAAAAAACACCGGATAAAGCAAGGCGGAAACATCAGACAAGCTTTGTTTGAGAATTTCACGTATGAAATTTACGAAAGCACTAAAAACATACTGTTTTTACCCACTTTTGCAAAAACTTGCCATCGTTTAGCCGAAGGATTTCTTTTTTGGAGGAGATGTGGATCCTGATCATGGTGACTAGAGTGATGGGCTATAGCAAAAAATGATTCTTTTTCTAGTACTGTTTCAGCATGCATAAATAGCTGAAATGTATTCCATTTATTATGTAAAATAAGTAACATAACCAGACCTCCAAACTGATAAGCATGTACATGTCTACGTTTTTTTTTCTCGCCGAAGTACATATCTGCAGCGACTTTTTTAGTTGAAACTGTAACAGTGAAAACATAAGAGGTTGATTCCCTACGTTTTTTCTTTCGAAATCTCTTGATGAACAACACATCATCATTTCCGTTGGCTCATGTTTGTCGTCAACATTCAGAGAGGAAGATCATTGAATCACAGGCGAGAGGAAAACTTGTTCCTCTTTGTTCTCTCATACATCTGATCAACTTGGAAACATTCCCCTGCTTAAGTTGCCTTCGAGCAGGAGCAACGTATTGAAATAATCAAACGATGGGCTTGCCGTGAAGACGAAAAAATGTGTGTCATCTTATGCCAATTCAGCTTTTTTTTTCTTGCAAAAAAAACCTGTGCAGTAAACTAATAAACGTAGAAGAGCTTATGTGGATGAGCCAACTTTTTATAATTCTCTCTGGTTCCAAAAGTGCATACAAGAAGAATTGATTTGACTACAAGATTACCGTTTCTAGTTGAAAGCTTAGTAAAAAAACGCACACGACGGGGAAAAATCATAGGAGCTTATGCTCGAAAATTTGTAATGCTCGGAAAGAGTCGGCGCCATATGAACACTGTCTCAAGCTGTTGCAGGTGACGACGAGGAGGCAAAGACAGAGAGCGGAAATGGGGAAAGTTCGGAGTGCAGCAAGCAAAAGCAGTACTGGCTGAATACTCATACAATCTTGTTGTCAACTTGTAAATGCTCACACGGTGGGAAAATGAGCATTTTTTCTTGGTTACACAACCGTTTGTGAATGTCTGCTTTTTAAAATGATAGCCAGAAAAGAAGTAAATGGGAAAGGGTGTAGTGTTTGGGAAAACCCTGTGGAATGTGGTGGTTATGCTTGTTTTTTTTAAGAAGAAAATTACATGGATTTCAAGTTAGTAGCAGTTGACTCAGTACATGGTGTAACGGAATGATAGTGGCGATGATGATAATGAAGACATGACTGCGCGTTATGGTCTGTATTAGCTTATTTATGGGGTTAGGTCCAATGAAAACTTTTTTTGGGTGATGAACATTGCCATTTACATTGCGTAATGTGGCTCATTAATCACCTTTCTTTTGGTATTCTATAGTACAAACACGGCAACGAATTGTCATATAATTGATAACCGAAGAATGATAACGTTCAACATTGTCAGAATTCATATTAAGTTCACAGTAGTTTTTATTCGTCATCTTCTTCGTCCACATATGGTTCAGCATATTCTATGCCAATTGCTACAGCTAACTTGACAAACTCCTTAACATAGTCGAAGTTAATTTTGTCAATAGTATCATTTAATGTGTGAAGGTATGGACTGAGCTGTACTTCGCTTGTGTGACAAGCAGGATATCCCATTTCCGTCCACGAAGCAAAGTCTGAAGAGCAGTATGGACACATGTCATTGTTTGTCCAGGGGATTGATAAGTATGAATCGGTGAGAGTTCGGAGGAATTGAACTAGAGGCTCATATACACCGATGGTTTGAAGTCCAACTTTTTTTACATCTTTCGAAGGGGCCCATCCGAGAGAATCAAAATTGAACACTCCAACAACATTCTTTTTCTTCTTCCAGTATTCAATAGCCACTGCTAATGAGCCTCTCGAGCCAACTAACAAAAATATTTCCGACAGTATATCGATTATTTCATCAAATAAAGAAATTCCAAGTATTTTCTATGTACCCTCTTCTGCAGTATACCAGTGCCACTCGACCGTCCGCATAGGGACAAAGCCGGATTCGACAAAAATCCGAAGCAATTCTATCAGAACGGAAGATCCGGTTCCGTTGTCATCCGCACCGGGCGACCGTTTCTCATCGCAAGGCTTTCTGATGTCCCGAACACAGTCGACATTGACAGAGTCAATGTGACTTGTGAAAATAATTGTTTCCCCAGATAACCGTCCCCTCCCCTCCATTCGCACAAAAACGCTCTTTTGTCGCCACGGGTCTTTCTTTGTAAACGTATACGTAAACGTGTCCCCAGTGTAGTGCGTGATAAGCTCCTTCGCGTATGACTGTAACCAAACAGACGCCTTCGCACCTTCTTCCGTCCAGTAGAAACGAGTATGAAAATCGCTTAGATTTTGAATGAATCCCTGAACTTTTTTCATTTCAATTTTGTCAATGTGTTTTTCTACACCTTTCCGGTATCGCATTTTTTTCGGAATGGGGAAGGCTACGACGGAGGAAGAGACATGACGAATTTTTTAGCAATTAATACATAATGTACGATTGTGCTATTTACTAAAGACAAACTTACTTTTATTTTTGATCTTCTGGGATGAAAGTGGTAGTTTACCACTACGCCCATGTCCTGCAAAGCTTCGTATTGCGTCAGTCATGTCTATAAAACCTCGGCCTGACTCTATCAGCGAAAGGACCTGATCCGAGTTCATCCATTGCCCTTGGGACAAGTGCGACGTTTTGATAAATCGCAACTGCCGTGGTGGCCATGCTACACCTTCGCTTCCTCCCGTTGCTCCATTGCCAAGATATTTCGTCAAATTTACATCGTGGAAAGCTGTCGAATGTTGCCCCATAGATGAGCCCTTGCTTTCAAGAAAGCTTTGGGCCCTATTTTGGGGTTTGTAAGGATTATAAGGGAACATGTTACTTCCAGTTACATGGCGCAGAAACACTAATGCCTGTAAATATACGAACGATATCGAGAACAGAACGCAAGGGGTCAATGAGTTATCCATACAAACTAGTTCCAACAATGGGATTTTCATGTGTAACCATTATGAGCCTACGGAAAGTTATAAATTATAATCCTAAAACGCATTCGCCAAAGTCATGATAATGTAAATATGACATTACCTTTGTTTATAATCGTGCAAGCAAACTAACTAGCCTACGTAAAACGCAATTAGGTATTATTGCTACTACCTAAGACGTTACATTAATGTGTAAACTATCTTTGTTATCATGTAATTAAACAAATTGTGGAGCCATACAATGAAGCAATACGAGAATGTGTTTCCTTTAACACATAAAAACAAAGTGCGTCCTGTACGTACAGTTTTCGTCCAGTACAAAACGGTAATTGAAAACGTCAACAGCGCTACTACTCAGGGTGGCTAGGCATCTAGTTTAATAAAGTATTAAGACATCAGTAATTTAAAATTGTACAGTCAGTATTGCACTTAAATTATAAGCCTACAACGTACAGCGTAAGAAATTGCTTCCACGCGATACACCCGCAGCTGCATTTCATGACAGATGATTTGATTAGTTAGCATCTTAAGATGCATAAAACTTCACCATTACTTGTACATAAAGTTTCTGTACTTTTACGGCACATGGAATTTCCATTTATTACCTTTTCCGTTATCTTGAGATTCTAATTAGATCAAATATAAAATCATTGGTACAATCTTTTGAACTTGTTGTTTCATTTAAAAAATGTAGTCAACCGCTGTATATTTTTTCAACTTAGAGGCTCGTAATCAGTGGCATTCTTGGGACTCTTATAAAATGTTACATGCGTAGACTGCGGTCGAATTTCATATCTGCATCGGCATGGCAGAGGGATGATAGGGACAATATAAATGCAGCGTATAATATTTCCAGTTATGCTCTTCTTTCGCATGACACTGCGTCTCAGTTCATATTACTCTGTAGCAAGCTGGAATCTAAAACAATGAATTCTTGGAATGAAGAAATGAAATATGATGACTCGGTTCCATTGCACAGCTGCGAATGTAAAACTCGACAATTTTAATTCAAGGTTGTAAATGTAAGTCATTTAAAAGTACATACCATCAAAAACATTCCAGTTTGACTACTTTTCATTTCAATTTGAATTAAATCTGAATTCGGGTCATTCTCATTTTAATTAATTAAAAGCTCAGCCCACTTTGATAATGTATAATTTATTGTGTCATAAAAATCACTACGTCTCATGATAAACTTACTTTTGGACAATGTTCTTACGCCCTGAACTTTTTAAACATGTCTGGAAGGAAATTGTGGTGTAATTTGTAAGCTCAAGCAATTCGTCCGACCACGAAAGCTGTAGAAAAGTTTAGTGTCAAGCAGAATCAGTCCAACATATTTCCTAGAATTGAAACAGTCAGGATCGGTAATATTCCTCGGTTTGCGAACAAAAAGTATTTTTTATTGTTGTTTTTAAGGAGCATTGCCAAAAACAAATCTGACTCAGGTTTTAAGGAAACATGCAGGCTAACTGTGTTTATCCGAGTGAAACAGGAATTGAAAACAAGTCATGTAAAATTAGCCAAATTCCTTATGGCATAGAAGATACATGCCTGGAGCAAATCCCAAGACAGAAAGAGTCAAAGTAAGTAAAAGGATCTAAATGCTTCTACTCAGTAAAACTTGTTCTGGCAATATTTAAACCTTCTAAAAAAAATGTTGCAGAGGATCCGGGAGAGCTATCAGCAAAACAGGAACATGTAACGTGACACTGAAAAGTTCAAAATCAAAGTGGATTCCGTACTTCACAAGAGACTTGTTTACAAACATGTATTAAAATACATGCCATTGAATACACTCATATTTTTAACCTAAATAAGGCTAATTTCGCCCAACAGATTGGAGGCACAATGGCGCTGGACCTTTTTTACATTTATACTTGTATATTTTGGCACCTGGTATGGTAAGAAGTACAACCAAATAGCATTACGCAACGTATCACATCGTTTTTTGGTATCACATTTTTAAATCTATTCCAGGATTCGCTGTCCTCTGGTATCTTGTACTCTGGATTCATGGAGACATTGACAACTTTGGAAACGATGGGTGGAGACCCTGTGTTTCTAATATACAAAACTTTACTTCCGCGTTTCTATTTAGTGTTGAAACCCAGCACACAACTGGTAGCTATTTTATGCCTAATTAATCATTTATTAAAGGGAATGAAGAGTGTGGAATATGTTCTTTTTTCAATGTTTTCAGGCTATGGTTTCTACGAACTGAGTGAGCGTTGTTCCGCAGCTGTATTTTTATTTTGTGCCCAGTCCATTGTTGGGACTATTTTGGAGGGAGTCATGGTGGGCTTGATTTTCATTAAAACTTGTCGAGCGAAAAGACGAAGCGGAAGCATTTTGTTTAGCAAGAATGCAGTGATTTGTCTACGGGACGGAGTTCTTTGTCTTCTTTTCCGAGTAGCAGATATACGAAAAACTCACCTCCTCGAAGCGGAAGTGAGAGCGCAAATTGTCAAAAAGAAAGTTACGGCTGAAGGTGAAACTATTTCAGATCACCGTGAAGAGCTCAAGGTTGGAGGGGATGGAGAAAAGGATAACAAAGTGTTACTTTTCTGGCCAACATATGTGGTCCACAAAATTACAGAGTCGAGTCCGTTATACGGGATAACTGAAGACTGGCTTTGTAACGATGATGCTTTTGAGATTATTGTCGTTTTGGATGGGATTTTAGAGGCAACTGGGCTTAACGTGCAAGCCAGGTCTTCATATATCCCGTCTGAGGTATGATACTAAAGTAATGGATATACCCGTGTCCATTTCATTATTGTGGAAAAAATCTAAAGGTGACCTTTTACCTGATCATCAGATCTTATGGAGCCATCAATTTGAAAGCCTTCCCTCTACAAAGACAGAAGAAGGAAGAGAAATTGATTACTCAATGTTTCATGAAGTTAAACCCGTGAAAATGGACCTCAGTTCAGCTTGATCTGAGATTCCCAAGACACGAGTGGACATCGGCAATAGCAGATTATTTTTTAGTGCTTACTAGACACGTGTTCAGATTTGAACCTTTTGATGATCTTTTATATTGTAAAAATTAGACAACTGTGTGCATTGTACTGGTAAGCATGTACTAAACAGGATTATTATTTATATTTCTGTGTGCTAAAGACGTGATTGATAAACGATTACACTATGCGATATGTACAAGGAAATGTTGATCACAAAGTGAAGAGGATTAGCAGCCTCGTAAGTATATTACAAAAGTTTTGTACTGATATATCTCCCTACTGACTGCAGTTTCATTGTATTCATTCGCTAAATCTCGAATTCAAATAAAGAGAAAATCCGGATTGACAGTTGCATACGCGGTAGAATGAATAATCCTACCGAGTACATTATAAAACGAATTTACAGAGATAAGGTAGTAGGTATGAACCAAAATTATAATCGATATAAGTATGAAAATGGGAGACGCTCTATTATCAGAGCTTCCAAATGAATGTCCGAGGTTATACATTTCTGCTTCATTAGTAAGGTATGTAGTCTTTGTACTAAACTGTGGTTCTATTTTTAGCCTCGGCTGCTGGATAACACGACGCCATCAATAAACTGAAACCTGGAAAACTCGTTTTTTATTCTGAGAATAGTATACAATCTAATTCAATTCATGGAAAAAGCGTAAAGTGACGAAATAGAAGATAAAGCGTCTAGTGTACCATGAAATTATATGCTTTTTTAGTATGAAAAAGGTGCAGCATGTGTCTAGTGTCTAGCATTTTGCTACATCAAAGAAGTAGAGCGTCATTATCGATTCAGTATGAGAAACACGTGTAAATCAAAAATTTGAAACCTGATTCATGCTTTTCGTACTACAGTTTCGTTACAAAAGTTGACCTCTCTGTTTGTACTATGAACACAGGGTAAAATTAGCATTTGAACTGAACAAAAATTTCTAAAACTCTCTTTCAGGAATCCAGAAATAGAAGTGCGCCATAGCTAAAAATATACAACTTGTGTCACATGCCACAAATAATCCTGAGTATTGAGCCATCGACAATAAAAGATGATGGGTCGCGTAACGATCAACTATATCTGATAGTGAATTTGAATGCCTCTCGAAACGTCAATAAAAAATGTTCTCATCAGTAAATTTTTAATAATGTTTGCTCAGCTTTACGAGAGCTTCCATTTTTACTACATCCAATCTCCAATCTCGGATATCATCGGAATCATTGATCTTCAAACAGGGGGAAACGATTTATTGCACCTTTTGTGGCTTTTCATGTTTGATGTTACACAAAAATCGCCATTTTTATGTAAGCACATATAATACATTCTTATCATATGTATATTATCACCTTTACCCATCCAATCATCTTTTGCTAAACCATATTTGTTCTGTTTAAGACTAAAAAAGTTGGAAAGTTATGGACTTTTTAATGTAGACCATGCAATATGGCTCAGAAACATGTTGCCATTTTAACTTAACTTTGAAACATATTACGTGTTTGACTATATGGAGCTTACATTTTTCTTCGTTTCCTTATATGTACTGCGCATTTACAATTTTAACAACATTTTCTTTTTCCATAACATGTGATGACATGATCAGTCAATTCATAATTTCAGCAATTATAAGGTCCCCCCTTTTTACATAAATCCGCCAGTAAAAATTTGTCAAGTGGTACCATCCATAAATTCATTTCATTCTCCTTCTTTGATACTTCTGTGAGCCTCACTAAAATCAGTGAAGTACTTAAAACATTTTTGACATAATCTGAACAGATTTGTTTTGATTGAACCTTGAGTAAATATCCTCTTAAGTTTAATAGCTTGCATTTGGTGCAGCTCATTCATCATTTTTTCCACTTTTAAATTTCAACGGTTGCGATTAAAAAAATGTTGAAAATTATTGACCTTGCGTTACGTTTTCCTCTAGGAAAATACTCGGCAAACAAGTGAACACACAAGCTAACGAGCAAAGGTAAAGACAGGAAAATGATGTCTCAATTGTCACACCAGATAAGGTGTCAGTCAAATACGGACAAAAACCACAACGAAGGATACTATAAAAAATTTCCGGCTTTTGGATGCCGCCATAAAGAGAGTTGCCTTTTATATGCAGATAGACTTATGAGATGTATGGGAACAATGCTACATGCTTGCATGACGAGCTTTCCATTCAATTTACAGCTTCATCTTGTATTGTCAGTAGTATGATGATTATTTTCCATATCAATCACGAGGAAACATTAAACGAGCTCATGTAGCATGTGCAAGTTCACATGTTTGAGGACCATTTCATGAATACAGAAAAAAAATCTGACGCTGATTCGGTCATTTTCATAAGTAAAAGTATGAATTAATATGACAAAGGAAAATTACATGAAGACAGGTTGAGAATAAATAGTGATTGTAAGAGAAAAAAGAATGAATTTCAGTTCACATGTCACTAGGTTCAGTTTAGCTTTGTATGGGACCCCACAGAAATTGGCTGGATTGTAAGAAAAGCTTACTTTTGCACGAAAATGGTTACAAGTTTAATACGATAAAGAACAACCTATTTTTTCTCCCTTGTCTGGACAAGTTTTGGAGAACTGATTACCATTCATAGTGCATTCTTATTTTTTATATTTATTCATGAAAAGGTGCAAAATCCAGGTGGAGTGAGGTTGTCAATGAAGTGATTGAGGTTTACGCTCATTTTGAGTTATTCTGATAAACTGTCTCAATGTCTCAATTGACAGTTGTCACTCAGGCATGTTGTGAACCGACATTGACAAGTCTTACGCATTCCAGAGCATTGAAGAAAACTTCAATTGAAAAAATAAAAAAGGTGACGACGAAGTAGAATGAAATGAAATGTAAACAATGACGCTATAGAGCATGGAGTAGACCAAAAAATCGCTTGCAGAGTTACCCTACGCTGCGATGTTATGGAGTAAATTTATTACTGACTAATAATTCCTGGAGATTTCACAGGATAAAAATCCTCTGACATACTGTGAAAAAAAATCCCCGGTTTGGTTTCTCCGTATCTAAAAGTTTGATAGTTAGAATTGTTTGAAGAGTCTATGAAGGAAGAACCATTCATGGCCACATTTTTATGAGTAAACCAGCCCAAAGCAAGCATAAGATTATCCCTAAGCTGCATTACTGTAAAAAAAGATTGCATATTTTTGTATGCCCTCCCATCACTGTGTCGTAGCGTGGCTGATTATATGTAAAAATTAATAAACTATAATAAAATTAAAGAGGGCTAGTAATCCGAGCAATTTTACCTGTTTGCAAACTCTTATTTTTGAATTTTATTATAAATCATGATATTTAGGTGCAGCTCTTGTGTGTATGCATATGAATGTTATTTACTATGAACAGGTAAAAACTGTTTTGGTGTTTTGTTGTATGCAAATATTTAAAACGATACACGACTGGTTAGCTGACTCGCATGAATACTTAAAAAGAATGACGACAGAGATGAACGTGAGTCGACTGTGGAACCGAAATCATCTTCATTCTGTGACATGATGAGTTCGAGGTAGCATCAAGTCACTTTAGATCTAGACAACCGGTGGGGTGAATTTAGTATTTATTCGTGTCTGGGCTGTAACGTAGTCAGACTAAAACATGAGTGAAAAAAGTAAGTCCCTTTCAAATATTAAAAACCAGACAAAAATTGTATGTTTTAACCTATATCGACTAAATTTTAAGTGTGTTCGTTGGTATTTGTAGAGGGCAGCTTTATGCTAGGAGAGGATGAATCCCCTCCACCCAGTTTACGACCTTCCCAGTCGCATCCGCTTTTCTCCGAGCTGCTCCAGCTTACTGAGGAGGAGCACGGCCAAGAGTGGAAACAACGGGCTCGATGGATAAAATACGAGGAATCTGTCGAACAAGGCGGAAATCGTTGGAGCAAGCCTCATGTGGCAACAATATCCCTTCACGCTGTCCTTGAGCTAAGGAATTTCCTGGAAAATAGCCTTGTACTTCTTAATGTCGAGGCTCAGTCAATGGGAGAAATAGCTGACCACTTTGTAGAAAATCTTATCCATGAGGGCTTCCTCGAGGAAACTCTGAAGGAAGATGTTAAAGTAGCTTTGCTCAGAAGACACACGCATTTATACAACCAACAAAGTTTACAGCCAGCAACAAGTGTGTCCAGGCTACCGGTGATTAGATCATTGGCAGAAATTGGAAGAAGTGTAAGCAGTAAAAGTACTGCAGGCATGACCAACGGCGAGTCGACTGATGCAGTTAGTGGAGATCATAAAGGGAACAAAAATTTCATGCGAAAAATCCCGAAGGGATCGGAAGCCTCGAATATATTAGTAGGAGAACTGGAGTGTCTGCAAAAACCGATTTGTGCGTTCATGAGGCTGCAGGAAGCTGTTCCATTGGGAGAGTTAACGGAAGTTCCGCTTCCAACGAGGTTCATGTTTATTTTACTGGGACCCAAGGGGAAAGTTGGAAAATACCATGAGGTTGGGAGAGCTGTGGCAACATTGTTTTCGGATGACATTTTCCATGATGTGGCTTACAAGGCTACGGCAAGACAGCATTTACTAGATGGGCTTGATGATTTTCTGGAAGCGACGACAGTATTACCACCTGGAACCTGGGATCCAAAGACAAGAATTGAGCCCCCTGATCATGTTCCACCAAAGAAGAAACCAGAATCAGACGGACCAAATGACGACCATTCGGATGACTCGGAAGCTGAAGAAGAGGAGGAAGCTAGGCTTCGGGAAGAAATGGGACTTGTGAGGTCAGGTAAACTTTTCGGTGGTCTAATCAATGACCTTAAGCGTAAGGTACCCTGGTACTGGAGCGATTTCAAAGATTCTCTATCTAGCCAATGTGTTGCAAGTTGGCTCTTCCTCTACTTTGCCTGTTTGACCCCAATAATTACTTTTGGAGGTCTCCTGGGAAAAGCTACGAATAACAACATGGCTGCCATTGAGTCCCTTGTTTCCGGTTTTGTGTGCGGAATCGGCTACGGTTTTTTCTCTGGTCAACCCTTGACGATTTTAGGATCAACAGGACCTGTCCTTGTATTTGAAAGTATTCTTGTACAATTTTGCGAGACGTATGCCATCGACTACCTCCAGTTCAGGCTGTGGGTGGGTATTTGGGTAACTGTCATTCTTATCCTTTTTGTCGCTTTCGATGCATCCGCATACGTCTGCTTTATTACCCGATTCACTGAAGAAAATTTTGCCACCCTTATTGCCCTCATATTCATGGTTGAAGCTGTCAAAAACGTTGGTGAAATCGGTCATCATTTCCCTGTAAATAAGTACGGCGACCATTCCCAAGGCTATGCGTGCGAATGTTCTCCAAACAACTCCTTTGAGTATGAACAAGACAACGTAACCTGGGAATACGTCAAGTTCCATGAATGTGAGAAGGCTCCATACTACGGCCGCCTTATTGGTGATGGCTGTGGCTACATCCCTGACGTCTTCCTCATGTCTGTTGTCTTATTCGTTGGAACTTTCCTCGTTTCCCTACTCCTTAAAGAGTTCAAAAATTCGACCTTTTTCCCTACTCGAATCCGTATGGTCGTCTCAGATTTTGCTGTCATCATTGCCATCGTCTCGATGACCTTGTTTGACATGTACATGGCACTTCGCACTCCAAAGCTTAACGTACCTGAAAAATTTCAACCAACCCTTCCCAGCCGTGGCTGGTTGATCAATCCCGTCGGAGGTAATCCTACATGGACCTATGCCGCCGCAATTTTACCTGCCCTCCTCGCCACAATCCTAATCTTTATGGACCAACAAATCACCGCTGTCATCATGAACCGGAAGGAGCACAAGCTCAAGAAAGGATGCGGATACCATTTGGACTTGCTCATCTTGGCAGTTTTAATATGCGGCTGTTCTTTCATAGGAATCCCGTGGTTTGTAGCTGCCACAGTGCTCTCAATGAACCACGTCAACTCTTTAAAAATGGAATCGGAAACGGCAGCCCCCGGAGAGAAGCCACAGTTTTTGGGAATTCGGGAGCAGCGCGTGACTCACATCATTATCTTTTTAACTATTGGCTTGTCTGTGTTTATGACTCCGCTGCTGAAGTATATTCCCATGCCCGTCTTGTACGGAGTCTTTCTCTACATGGGATTCTCGAGCTTGAAGGGAATGCAACTCTTTGACAGGATTCTCATCATGTTCATGCCGACAAAACACCAACCAGACTACATGTTTCTAAGAAAAGTCCCTCTGGGCCGTGTTCACTTGTATACAATCATTCAACTGACATGTCTCATTATGCTGTGGGTGGTCAAGTCGTATAAGAAGATTTCTATTCTCTTTCCAATGATGGTAAGCATTTTAAAACAAGAAAAACCCTTGTGCGTCTATAATTTCCAGTGAAAACGCATGCATGATTAATTTTCTTTTAAATTTTCAGTTGGTCATTATGATTCTTGTACGAAAACTATTAGACTTTGTCTTTACCAAAAGAGAGCTCAAGATATTAGATGACATCCTTCCAAAAACTACCCAGCCAATTAGTAAAACAAAAGGTGATAAAAAGGGCGACTATGCCCCTGTCCATGATATGGAGAAAAACGGAAATGGCAATAACGTAAGTTATTTTTTCTTCATATTTTATTTGTAAACAATTTCTTAGTCAAGTCACCCCAAACACAGTTTTTAAAGTTTTTACTATTTTCTGTTACAGAATTTAAAAATTATGCTGAATGGGAGTCCAATGGATAGAAAAGCTTCTTTGGACATTTCCCAAGAAATAAATAAGACTGGGATTTGGAGTTCATTGAACAATAAATAAGCATAAGAGTTTTGCACCAATGTTCACGGGACAAAGTACTGCCCAACCAAACAGTTTGTATTTTTGCACAAAATAGTTGAAGTAAAAAGGGAATTCCCATTAAGCCGAATCCAGTTTTTGTTCCTCCATCTTGTTCCAACTTTTTTAATGAAGTATTTCGAAATAGATGTAACATAAAATTTGTACACCCGTATATGGTATATGCGCGTCTTAGTCTTAATTCCTAGACTATTTAAGTCTATTACAATGCTGAGCTTTGTATTACAAAACTATTCAAATAAAACAAAACTTTAAATAAAATAATATTTATCATAATTAGAAAAATTATCATGAGAATAAGCTGGAATGTTTGTTTTCACATATTACACAATAAATAACTACAAATTTAAGAAATTGAGATACCTTCAAGCAATTCCCTATAAATAATAAAAACTGCATTTCGATTTCGCTTCCACTAGTTGTAAATGCAAACTAACGGAAGCCTTTTTCTATATTTTCACCTCAATACACAATAGTACATGTACAGTTTTCAGTAATCTACAATGTGCAATAGCCTTCACAGTTGACAGTTACAAATTACAAAGTTTGTAAATTGTAATGCTACAATAAATAGATTGCACACACTTAATACAAATTTCAATATATAAATACATAGCCAAATCTTCATACAACCTTCGCTTTTAGTATATTATATTCAATATTTTTATCTCTTTTTACTATACTTAATTAATCTAATACTGAATCATATGGATGTATATAAATACTCTGTTTAGACTCTTAGATTGTTGAGATTATATATGTTTTGACCCATCGAAAAATCGACAGGACAAGTAGTAACCTTACCCAGCAACGTTCCTGGGAACCACGACCTTTGGTCTCTTACAAATTTGTGTTCGTGAAATAGGGTTCGGAAGAAGAGGTTTCTGTTTTGAGTTCTTTTTCGCAATGTTGCTTGAATAGTAATCAGAGCAAATCCAGTACCGCACCATGAGTTTTTCCAAAGTCGTTGGAAGTCGGCCCCAGAGCGGTTTGCAAAAGCCTTCAAAGTCAGGAAAGCTTCCGCTGTGAATATTCACCGAAACAAACGTAATAACCCTGATGGTCGTACATTTCTCTGCAAATTTAAAGAGAAACTCAGGCTCGTGAAGAAAAAGTGCATAGGAGATCGTCAGATCGAGGAGTTTCGTCAGCTTCACTTTGGAGTTGATGCTTAACACGTGGTCCCTGTCGTTTTCTCCATTATCATTTGTGTCAAACAACGGCCATCGGCTAATTTCTAAGTGCAATGTTTCCAAACACTCTGCACTGTGCTCGTCAATAGCTCGGATAAGTCTGTTCAGAGGTCGGATAAATGGACGTTGCAGCTTGACCGAGAGCTTCCGCAATGAGGACAGCCTCACTCCAGGACTAGGGAACATTTTATCAACGGCTTCCTCTGTGACCTCGTAAACTTTCAGGTTCGTCAAATTCGGGGTCATTGTGGGAAGGGAGTAATTCAAGTGCAGATTGGTGTGCTGGTCGATTTCCGAGGCTCGGAAGCCGTCATCTGCTCCAATTGTGCTAGCCGTTCCACTTGACGTAATTGTACTGGCATCGTCCAAAAAGCAAAAGTACAAGCTCTGAATTTGCGAACCCAGTCGGCTGGAACAGTTGAAGATAAAGTTGAGTAGGAGGATGCCATTGCAGCCGAGAATTTTCAAATCAGACAGTTGACCCAAAAAGACGTCACCCTCGAGTTGCCGATCAATGATGTCGTCTTGAATGTTGAAGAGTCCATTGCGAATACGTTTTTTGTTCCAGTCCCTCGCGTATATTGTTAAGCTCTTGAGACAAGTCAGTTCAAAAAAGTTTCTAAGTAGAGTGACGCTCTCGACAGTGTCATCCCGAACGCCGTACTCCAGCGACCAAATGTGATTTCCAAACTGTTCGAGTAACGGTGGAAGCCATCGGTAAAATCTTCGTCGTGGCCGTTTGGAGGGTACACACAAGTCGGGGTTCGAGAAGAGGAGAACAGTTCGGTTTGGGAAAGGATTTCCATACTGTTCACCCATGTCGATAAGGAATTGACGGAGGGACTGGGTTGAGTTGAGTTTTGTTCCTCGAACTCGCCTTACAACTGTTTCCCCAAAGCCTCCAACGAATATTAGAGGTATCGTCGAGGGGAAGAGCGGAGTCCACAATGGCTGTTTTTCGAGCATTCCATCTGCTAAATACTTCCATAACCTACAAACCTGTCGACACTTTAACAAATCCTTCCCGCTTTCTTTTAAATGTTTCAAAACGTTTTCCCAAACCTGCCAAAACAACAAAAAACATCGACAAAACATGACTAAGACAATTAAAGCTTAATTTGACGTAAGATTTTCGCTTTGCTCACTTCGACAGGAAGTATTTCGGAACTTTCCACCGCAAACTGTTCCCAATCCTCGACCACCCTTGCCACTGGAATCTCCCTCTTCTTTTTCCTAACTGATTTGAAACCTCTCGGACACTTGTTTCCCATGCTAGCTTTTTATTTTCTAATAAGCTTCAAGAAAAACTGACTTTCTCTTCCAGTTCTCTTCACGCTTTCTTTCACCGTTCAGGTGATTAATCTCAAAAGGTACTCAGGGAGAGTCTCAGAAAGCTTAAGTATGAATCGTAGCCCCATTCAATTGCCCAAATGTGACTTGATTTCGAGCTCTCGATGCTTTCTCCAGTGTACTGCCTGGACCTGTCCAAAGTATAATCTGAAAAAAACAGGAAGCGAAAAGAGATGTACACTTGTCTGTTCTCTCCTTCCAACATGAAAAACTTTAACATGCCACAAAGACTAGCTATTGTGGTCCAGCATCATCTCTTGCTGCATACATCTTGCATGTAGCAGCTTTCTCCGGGGACAAATATATTCTGGTGATGATATTTGCCAATGAAAGCCCGCATAGCAAAGTATAATTGTAAATCGAGGCTGTAGCTAGTAAAAATACATATACCTATGTGGGAACATGTACATCGACATCCAAGATTCTTTCACGTACCAGCTACGCTGTTTAAACTACTATGTATTGGGAGATCGTGTTTGGAGAGAGGCTGCATCACCGACAAATGGGAGCACTCATTCAATTCAGCATCAGCATCACAATCGTATTCCTGGAAGGTTGCTGGACGCGAGTGGGCGATTTACGGCTAGAGAGGAAAGAGGAGGATTTTTGGGAGAAAGTAAATAGAATAAAAGCATCAAGTGGTTTTCCAAAAGAAAACAAAAGATATAATATAAAAGAAGATTGAGAACACAAAATTGCTTGTGAGATGAATGACGGGATTGCGAACAAAAAATGAAATATTTTTGTATTATCAAAGTGAATACGTTCTAAGGAGGGAGGAGGAGAAAGTACGTAGACGTTTTTAGATAAGACCTGGATCACGCTATGAGTAGAAGCTCCAGTAAAGGATCTCGCCAGAAAATGTTGTATGGTATTCTTGTATTGAAACAAGCTTGCTTGTTCAACGGATAAAAAAATCCAGTCTAGACCTAAGTACAAGGTCCGCTGAGATTTGATAAATGTTTTTATAGTTATCCATTTCCATCATATTCGAAAAATGTTATTTGCCTTGATGTAAAGAAGGCCAATAAAATCTAGCAAACTTGCGTGGGTTGTCAGTTTATGTAAATATGTATAATTAAATAAACGAGAATACGTTTGGTAAACCTGCTATCACAAAAATAAATAGGTGTGTGCACAAGGTTTCTGATCATTTGAGCCAATTGAATTGAAAATAGCAGGGAAAATTCAAGTTTGATCACCGTTAGGAAATGTCGCAGTTGAAGGTTAAAGGAAAACTCAAAAAAAGACTTCTACGGATGGATTATGCATGACTTCCTTCACATTTACAGCTTGACATTGAGGTACAAGGCCGTGTGGTGCTCACTACCCGATACAATTATTATTGGGGACAGATAATAAATAGCTGTATATATTTGATTTGCTGACTGTTTTCTCTTTTCGTATGTGCTTTTTGGTGTAAGCTTAATCGAGAAGGGCTAGTGTATATGACAGCTCAAATGACGTATATGTATCTACAAAAATAATAATAGAAAATGTCAAAAGGCTTTAATTGAATAGCCCTCATCATTGCAGTTTTTGGAGATAGGCGCGTGTATCTGTTTGTTTGTCTGTTTCAAGGGTATTCTCTTTTGAAGGGGAAAATTTGAACAAAAACAATGAAACCTGTACGTGGAAAATGTAACAAGAGGCTTTTTTTGCAAATTGACGCGCGTGGCAGGTGAAATTTATCATGGAGTCTAGGGATCACGTTGCAGTTGCACATGTTTAGTCAGAAATGAAGAAATGTTATTTCATACGTAAACGCTGACAAAATTGATCATTTTTTGCACAGAAACGCGTAAAACGTTAGTTTAATAATATAACAAAGTCGAAATTGAACAGGAATTCAATTTAAGAAAGGTTTTTACATGTGAAATTTTGTAGGATCTAGTGATGTTCATCGTGTTCCTCTTCTGGCTGATGATGGTGATGAGCTTTGATCTCTTCCCAGTGATGTGACAATGTCAGGATGTTTCGTCTCCCACGCAGATTTCTGCTCGGGTGTCATTGCCGCTGTCATTTCTTTTAGATCCATGTCCAATTTTCTTTCCAGCTCAGCAATTGTGTCCTTTTCTTTAGTAATATGGGCTTGAAGCTCTTCCACTTCCTTCATCAGATCTTCAACAGCTCTCGCCTCGACTTGAGAACGGAGTAGAGCTCCCAGAAGAATGGCCGTTGTAAGTATTGCCAGCTGGAATTTCATTTTGAAAAAAAAAGTTCTGAAACCTGGAGTAACCCTGAAACTTCAATTTAGGTTAAAACAGGCCTTGGAATGAGCAGAAGAATCTCCACTTTAATTTTTGGATTCTTTCTTAAAAGACAGCGAAGCGGGGAATGGTGTCAATGTATGCATTGCATGCTTTTTATATGAAAACGTTTAGCCAAGAAAACTTTAAAACTCTAATTGAATGTGGAAGACAGTTCATTAAATTTTTCCAGCTTGGTGAATTTATTATCACATATTTCACAGAGAAACAAAAAAAAAGGCTTCCTTGTATGCGCTTCATTCATTTACCTGAATGTTTTTACGTAAACTTTTTCCGGTCAGGGTTATATGCATTTTGTACTATGAGGTACCCTAAGACGTTATGAATCTGTGACATAATTTAAAACGTTTACGCAAAAAAAGAACTTTTTCAGAGGTATTGCGAAATAATAAAAAAAGTAAAGATATTTAATTTCAAAAAGAAATTCCGTATAGAAAACAAAATACATTTCTGCTTTTTGTAGCAAAGTAGCGATCTATGTTTGTGATAAGTAATTTATTATTTACAACTTTTTTGTTCTTTTTGTCCACAAAATACTTTTAAGAATTAGTGAACATTTTGCTTAAAAGGAATAGTTTTTTAGGTGGAATACTTTTT
>VICI01001750.1:0-20154 GCA_019593645.1 Akabosia matsudoensis | reverse complement strand
AATTACACGTTTTATTTCTAGCGCAAAGTGCCCAGTGTATTAATTATTATGTTCTACGTATTTCGAGATTGAGAGCCGGTATGGTTGCCTGAAACAAGACGGGATTTGTTTTCGTTGGGAAAGTTGAGTGAAAGTGGACAGTTTTGTTTAAAAATAAAATAAACCTGGTTCCAAACAAGCTGTTGGAAATAATGCACCATCAAGGGAATGGACAGATCAAAAGAACAATACGGGTCAAATGGGGGTCGTCACCGTGGGCCAAAGTTACGTTTGGTTTGGCGTACTTGGTAAGAGAGATTCAAATATGAACATTGTGACGAAGGTCTTTAAAGCAGAGTGGCACAATATCGGGACCGTGGGACCAAAGGTCCCAGGAAATTTCCTGAATTTAAAAATTACATTCTAGGAAAGAAAATTCACGAAATTTCCTTAAAGCAAGGTCCCAGGAAATTTTTTAGAAAAATATATTGTGCCACTCTGGATTCTAACAGCTTCAAGCTAGAGTTTTTTTTAAGTAATACATTAAAAAAGGAATTTTATACTCGGAGACCTACAGGCAACTTCACCAAATCGAAAAAGCCAATAAGCAATAGGTCATAGAGCACGCCCAGATAAATAAAACAAAACAAAAAAAAAAAACACGAAAAATTCTCAAGAGTGTTACATAAACGGAATACAATCCCGAGAAATTCTCTCGCACACCCTTGATTAAATCTTGTGTTTTCTGTTGAGGTAATAAACATTGTGGTAGCGAGTGACGCTACATAAATTAGCTCACTAAATACTTCTTCGTATTTGTGTCGCTGACAAGACAAGAAAAACAAAAAATATTCTGTATTCCAATCGAAATCAAGTGTGACATACAATACAACAGCCCAATACAGAAGACAAGATTAAATGGTTTTCTTATAATAAATAGAAATTAGGTGGCATTTCTTGTGTTCCTAATGGACGACCAAATATCAATAATCATTTGCTAGTGAAAATGTGCTTTGTTGCATCGGAATAGCATATTTACTCTTAATGTGACAATACGAAAATGAAAGTAGAGTGGAACTCAATTCTCCCAATTCTCCCAAGCTATTTGGGAGTATCGAACTGGCAAAAAAAGTAGGAGTTGTATTTCCAATAGGTATGTATTCTAATCCAAACTCTCGGTCCAAATAGACTGACCTACATTCTTTCTTTCCGCCTTTGCGTAGGTTTTTCTGTTTCTTTCCCTCTTCCACTCTCCCAGTTGTCAAAATGGATTAGGCAAACGAAGAATTGACCTATTCTCTCCAATCGAATTATTGTTATTTTATACTGACCACCTTTTTTACAAAATAGATTTTGCTCTACGGAGAATCTGTGCCGTCAATAAAATGAAAACTAATCCAAATTAATTACCAGGGAAATTCTAATGCAAGAAATGAAAGGTATTTTATATTTGTACTCGGGATACTGTTCAGTGTTAATGTAGACTTCTCTCGCCCTACTTCACAATTTTACTGGAAGCATAAAAATAACAGGATTGACTTGAACACACCATTAATTAGTAATATATTATATGAAGTACGGGAAATATTCACGTACTCTTGTGTATATTTTTAATATGCAGCATTCGATGTACCTCCAGCAGTACTTGTTTTTTTATATTTGTAACGGAACTTCTGGAATGTCCATAGAAATGGTTTTTCCTCTTTTCCTTGAGGATCTCTATCGAATCGGGAGGCGGTTTTTTTTTACGTTTCTATCTTGTGACATATTACTACTTAACCCTTTTTATTATTCAAAGACGAGCCAAATGAAAAAGACGTCTGAGCAACCTGGTGGTAAAACTCCACAGGGAACATTCCTGGTTCTCCTTCCTCTCGTCAATTCATGTTGAGTTGTTTAGTTACAAGAGTAGAACATATTTTTTTGTATTTTTCTGATTACTCCACTTCTCTACCCGTTCATTTTTCCCCTACGGACTTACGTTTTTTTTTTCGTCTGGTTACTTCCAGCATACAGAAACGAAAATAATATTATATACAGGCAGTTTTCTGTTTTTTTTTTGTTTGGATCCGGGCAGTCTCATGACCTATTTTTACACTCGAGGCTTTCCTCATGTGCAGTCCTATCTCTAATCGTATTTACTTTTTGAGTATCTACTTTGTTTTCTATACCACTTGTTTCCTCACTTGATAGCCTGGTCTTTTATCTGTTACGGGTTTTTTTTTTCACGAAAATAAATTGTAATCATGTGTACTCTCGTCATATTTACATACACAAAAGTATATATGTGAGTAGTATAATTATATCTCTATCTGAATGCATAAAGGGATGTTTTATGTGTGATGTAGGTCAACCTGTTCCACTACCGCAACTATTATCACTCACTACCACACAGTGTCTGAAACATGAAAAGAAGGATTTGTTGCAAGTGCCATCATTTGAGATTTTCCTTCTCTCCAAAACTTGTGTTATACTTGATTCCACGGAACATTCGCCATTGTCAGAAGCATAAGTTTGTCAATTTATGATACAAAAGGATAGGTAAAAGCCACATCAATGATAGAATTTAGCTAGTTTGATTATTCAAGTTATGTAACGTTGCTAAATTGTGGCTTTCTTGGAACTGGCGAGCAATCAGATCGCTGCAGGTCTGCACTGTGTGGACGAAAAGTAAAAATCAAATAGATAATATTAATATACATACTAATATACATCATCATGCCCGAGCTATTCTTTGACAGTTGGCCAATATAAGAAGCATTCTCTTTTGTTATCTTATTTGAAACTTTATGAATATTTATTTTAACAAAAAAAAAAAAGGTTTACACTAACGATGAAAAGGATTTAATATCAAGTTGACATAATAAATACAAGGAATCTGGTCCCTATTTGTGTGCAAATAATAAATAACACTCGTCATTCCAATCGACAAAATGAGATCGGAACTGGTGAGGTTTCAATTATTTTTGCGAAAGCACTAGATGCGGTTTTTTGGGTTAAAGAATAGTTCTCTTGATAATCATTGACGTAAATGAGTTCAGCTAGCTAACGGCTCTCGTAGGATTTTCGGTTTGATTCGAAATAAGTACACAGGATTGTTTGGGAACATGTTCGTTCAGCTTTTATGTAGTTTTGTTTCGAGAGAGGAAGTACTGGACTATTGACCTAATTATTAAGTTGCACAGTTTTTGCTTACTGTGACAGAAGCATTATAAAAAACAAAAAACTTGCATGACACAAGGAAAAATCTTACTAGCTGGGTCGGGTGCAAGAAAACCAACAGGAAAACAATACATGACCATCTTCCACTATACACCAGAGAAAATGAAACCCTGAGGATATGCTCTTTCCTATTGGACAGAATCCGTCAATGACTGACGTTTTGAGTGGGTCTCTTTTGTCTCAGAAAATATTTGTACAAGAAGTTCCGTAAAACAAACAACTCCAGTCATGGTACAAAGGGATATATCATTCATTAAAGCGATAAATGAGGTCTTAAACAATTATACAGTAAAAGCTATAAAACATCTCCTTACTAGACATAATATTTTTTTTGTCTTCCTGTTTGTCTTAGCTATTTCCCGACAAAACAAAAAATCAGGCCAATGTGCTACGGAGCAGTGTTTTCGTTTTCAGAAATCTTATATTAAGAATTGTTAGCTGCTTTACATTTCAAACGCCCTAAATTTAAAACGGATGAGTCCAATCGCCAAAAAAAATAAGCGACTCACACAAACGTTGTCTCTTTGCCATATTTTATGAACATTAAAAATAAATCGCACACTGTTACGCAGTTAAGGGATTAACACCACACAACGAGCATCTGAAACGTAAAACTAGTGCGCCCACTGAAGGTTACACATGCTTTTTTATTCCATATTTCTGCTCTACCCCGAAAATAGTTGACTTTTGCACAACAAGTGTAGTTTGCAATCAAGTATGAACTCATTTTCACTGCTGGGTTCAAGAGACAAGCGAGGATAAAAATATACAGTCATGACGACGATCACATAAATGTTTCCCTCTCTGTAATTTCCATTAATTTTCTTTTTGTGGATCTCTAGAATTCCAATAAATATCGTGTCTAAATTCTTATCATCTCGTATACAATCGTTATTTCATTCTGACACTCAACAGCAACACAGTTGGTGTAATCGTTGCATAAAAGATTGGAATCTTATTAGCATAATATTGTCGTCTCTTGCAATGCAACACAGATACATTCACACTGCTTTTTTATGCAATTGTATTAGAAGGAATGTGTGTCTTATTTATTCTCTAAAACACATTTTTTGGAACAAGCCTGTGTGGTGTGTTTATTATCACTTGTTTTATTGTTGACACTATTATACATCTTCTATTAATAGGTGAGCAACGTGCTCGTGCACAACATGAACAGAATTAGCCTACATTTTCGTTCGTCTCTCCGTTGAAAAATGATCTTTTTTTTGTACTGGTATGCAAGGCACACCAAATAAAAGTTAAAATGTGGTACAAAAGTAAACATTTTGCTTCTAACGCAATATCGAGCAGGTAGTTAGCTGGTTGTTACCATATTGAGCCCGGATTTAAGATGACGTCTTGTACAATGCACACACATTTTCGAAGGCAACTCAAGGTTGTCGCAACCAAGTATTCAAACTTTTTTCGACTGCAAATTTTCACGTAATGGCTTTTTTTCCAGACTGAAAGATGTCTTTCGTTTCGGATATCATGATAAATAGCACTTTTGCGGGAGAATTCAAAGAATAAAATCTTAGATGTTTCAACAATGAAACCAGCTTAAATAGACAATAATTTTTTCAAGGCTTATTGCCGTGTGGAAGTATTTGTATTCAAAAAAGGATAATATTAGCACTGCAGAGTGCGGACTGCTTTAGGCATAGAATTTTTTGCGTAACAGGTGGTTATGAAGAAAAACACAGCACTGAGCAATGCCAAGCAATAGTATTTATGATGATGATCTCATCTGAAACAGCGACAAATCTACTAAGTTACCCACATACAAACACACCTGACGAAACAGCTTCCTTTTACTTTTTTATTGTGTCCATGACTCTAGTACCGAAGTCAGGTTTACTCGTTACATAAAAAGTTGAACGCTGTGTAGTGTGTTCCCTATTAGGCTTGAATGCACACGCAAAATAAAAATACACTTATTTATTTTATGGCTTGCACGTCTGGCGCTATAACGAAAAAACTGCATAACAAGACATAAGCATTTACACACATGGATAAGAGGTACTCGCCGGCGAGCATTTTTAACTAGGCAAGTAAATGTTTTTGCAAATGTTTAAAAAAAATACTTTTGAAAATTGCAAATTTCCAAACGATTACATTGCCAAGTGCATTTTATTTGAACCTGTCTATATTTTTTGTGTTGCGTAATTTATTGAAGAAACTCGTTGTTTTTTTTTCATTAAGTTAAAACAAAATTTCGTTGCCTTGATCATGATGATGTTTTGGGGATCATTTCCGTAAGTTGTTTGCAATCAAAAATCTCTTGAGCCAACCTGACATACTAATAATGACCTAAATTTAGTAAGTATGCGTTTATAGCATAATAATTGGTTTGTGCGACGATGACGACAACGAATACATGTTGAGTTGTTGTGTGAGCCAAGAAAAGGGAAACGGAAACGATATATCGACTGACTACAACAGACGTGGGATGTGAAATTGTACCTCAAGACACAAGATAAAAAGCTACGAGCGTGATAAAAATATACATACAACAAGTACCCTTTTCTTGCTGCAACAGCCGTACAGCATAAATGTGCGTATGTATTCCTGTTGAAAATGTATGGATGCTACTCTATTTAACGCATCAGACCAAGAACAAATTACAAGCTAGCTGAACAGTTGAAATGTTGTGAATGGGCAATTCCTGTGAAATCTGTGTGCGCACAGGTGCAAGTATATCGGCGTTTAGTCACACTTCCGTTCAGATTTTATCTATAGTTTTTGCTTATGGGGGTTTTCAAATTTTTTAAAGTTAGATTTGACGATATAACAGACAATACGAAAATTCTCTAAGATAAACGCCGACACCTTTAAAAACCGCTTATTAGACGCCGGACCAGCAAAGAATAAGTGGGCGAAGGCTATGATTCGTACAAGTCTAACAACTACTATATAAAGAATCCCTCCAAATATTAGGAATTCTAGATTTTGAGGCGACCGTGAATGAAAAAGCCTCTGTATACGACTAATATTCCGTTAAATGAGATCGAAAAAAAATCAATTATTTATTAAATGTAAACATGAAATTCTTAACGATTCTGACTCAATAGATCGAAAGTGGTTATTTTTAGCACGTTTCGAACCTCACGCGAACAACAATTGTGTGAATGGTGACATGGGAATGGGAAGGTGGAAGTGAAAATCCTCAAACTGCGAGCAAGTTAAAGAAGAGTAAAATCTCTGCTAAGTGAAACATTACATAATGTCATCATCAAAAAAATATGGGTCAAAGGGAAGGAAATCGTCAGACAATAAAAGGAGTATACATACAATATGTATTAGTGCAACGACAACTACACATACGATACGATTCTTGATTTTTTTAGAGGTTTTACTTTTGCGTTGCACTCTACCCATAAAGGCAACGAGTCGGAACCAAACATAAGCATAAGTAAAGTAGTGATTTGCTCAGATTTCCTCTGTTGCAACGAAAATAAGCGAGGGTTGAAACCTTGCCATTTGCTTTAAGCAAGAAAGCCATGCTTCAATTACTTGTCAACAGGTAGAAAGAAATGTTTTCAGCTTAAAAAGTTAAAATATTATTCCTTAATGCTAAAAATTTTCCTTATTTGAAAGATTTCTTTGGAAAAATACATAAATTGAAAGTCTTCCCGAGGACTTTTGTTTTTTTTATTTTAAATAAAAAGGTGACAAAACATTTGATTATGAAATTAGGACATAAGTTCCTGCCTCACTTCAACCTAAACCTATAACGACCATGAAAACGTCAAACTGAATAGAGGTCCAACGGAAATGTTTGTTGGGCAACAACAAAATTGCTCCCACATTGCTTCAATTGTCAGTGATGAAAAATATTAGACATAGATATCAGTCTTCAATATCATAGCATTTTCATATACCTGTACAGTATACCGTAAATAATGAATATTTTTGAAGCGTAAACTTGGGTCATCTTTATACTTTCTGTCTGTCAAAGATTACATCACTTGTTGCTCCATCCTCCTCCCCAACATTTAAACTGCATTACTTGAGCGCTATCCTAAAAGCATCTAAAAAGTTCAAGATTTTTGTATCAACGCGAATCGCCAACTTAATCGGTTGACTTTCATGCACACGACTATTTTTTTTTGCAACCAATGATAAATGAGCAAACATTCTGAGCAACATTTGCTATAATATATAATCTTCATGGGTTGTATACTCTCATGTACGAAACTAAATTCTGCAGCAACATGTGGATTTTTTATAGTCATGAAGCAACTTGAGCGCCACGCCGAGCGCTGAGCATTGTTGGATTGGCAACAACAAAACAGAACTGGTTTTTTTTCAGGCACTTAACCACCCCAACATGGCAGTGATTGTTTATAATGAGACATCACTGATGGCTGCAACACTAGGGGATTATGCAATCCTAAAGTGATTACCATAATATTACACATTTTGCAGAGTTATTGTACAGAAAGAGCGAATGAATGGCAGTGAGTGATGAGTACAATCTGAATGCTGCATTTTGATGAGTATTGCTGAGACACATCAAACCATAGT
The DNA here is from genome assembly GCA_019593645.1 of Akabosia matsudoensis. Classification (NCBI taxonomy): domain Eukaryota; kingdom Metazoa; phylum Arthropoda; class Collembola; order Entomobryomorpha; family Paronellidae; genus Akabosia; species Akabosia matsudoensis. Next base: position 12,426 of record VICI01001750.1, on the reverse strand, counting down.
CTTTGCAATGCTAAGGTATACGTTTTTTTAAACATTGGAACAGGCCATGCATGTGCCTTCAACTGACCCAATTTGATATATAGATTGAGGCTATTATCCAATATATACCCTACGTATATTTTATATTTTACATGAATTGACAATGCGCTGTAGGTCTGTTACTGTTTTTTTTTCGAAATGCAGCGTTGACTGCACATTTTACTTTTTATATTAACGAAACTTTACATGTTACCGAGTTAAGTTACATAACAGTTATCGTTTCTACTTTGGTGTCTCAAGGCATAAAACGTGTGGAAATTATAATGGATTGATACAACCAAGCACGGTTACACAAAAAAAAAAAAACAGATTACTAAATAAGTAGGAAAGGGTATGCAAGGCAAGCTGAGCTATTACACATTACGCTCAGTCAACGACCGACAATTTTTTTAAAAATGTTTGGATATCACGAAGGATAACATATTGTGATCATTGTCCGACTATTTTAACTGATCATCATCATCACTGATTGCAACATCAAAGTCAAGTCCCCTTACGAAACAACAGGGATAAGGTATGCGCACTGCACTGTTCCTACCAAATATTAGTCCCGCATAGGTGTCTCTTGAATAACTCCCACACAGCTTTTCAAAGCCCTTCGAAAAGATCAACGACTCCAACACCAGACAGACAGGGTTAGACGTTTTACATTGAAATTTTTACATGCCAAAATTGAACCCTTCAGTAACCTAGCATAATTTCGGATTTTATGCGTCATTGACAATTATATAATTAGCATGGCATTTAATTTAACCGTGTTGTTGTACCAGTTGGCATAAACTTTGTTGGATAAAGATCATATCAACTAATTAAAATTTTTGGGCAAAGGATGATACCAAAAAATGGCAGAAGACAACGGGAAATTGTGTTTTTATCATAGCAAGTGTTGTGTTGCGATTCCTAGCAACAAGCTTCGCTTACGTCTTTTTTTTTTTTGTAGAAGCTAACGTGTAGCTATGTAATGACTTTTACTTTCAGTCAGAGAACAAAAGGGAGTCCCAATCCACTTGCAGCACAATGCCAGCAGAAACTCAGTTTGGCACTTTGGGAAGGGTTTCTTTATGAATTAAAAAGTATAAAGAATTTGTGCTGGTGGGATCAAAAGAAGTGTTAGGTAATCCTAGCACGAGAGCTATACAAATTTTAAAGCTTATTTAACACTGCATTTTTCGCATTCTTATTTGAACATACATCTTGATGTTCTTTTTTGTGTTTCATTGACAACGAGAGATTCACATATTTCAGGACACAAAACTGATACAAAAAATATTCAAAACTGAACTAATCAAGAGTTATAGTTAAATGTTTACTTGAATTGAGATCACGCTAACGACATTATTTTATATCAATACATGCCATTTTCAAATCCTTTTAATTCGAATTAAAACGCTGATATCAAGCCAATATACCAACGGTAAAAATGTCCGAGACGTATTTTTGGAGTAAAACGTTTTGAAACAGAATGAAGAGCAACACGAGTTTTCTTTTATGCAAAACTCAGTCTCGTATTTTTATCCACAAAACGAGATCAAGACCAAAGAGTACGCATGAATGGACTCGTTTTGTACTTGTTTCATTTGATCAGCCATAAGTGTGACCATACGTTTAAAACTTCATATTTTTTATCAGAGTTAACCTTTTTAGATTTGGCCATTTTCCTCCGATTTTTTGTACAAAAATAAGCGTAAAAATGATTCGTGCTTCAAGTGTAAACCAGACTATGGTTTCAAGTTTCCTAGACAGTGGCACCGACGTTTCCTTATGGTCCATCTATGTTCTATGGTCTATATATGGTCCTTCGTATTGGCAGTTCTGTTAGAGATATCTCAAATAAAAAATAATAATCATCTACACATCCTTTTTTTTTCTTCCATCCCTATTCCTTATTCACACGATTATTTTATATTACAGAATGTATTTGCACCGAGAGACACATGAAAGTATATCATTTCCCTTGCTACACGCAATCCGTAACATGCTTATTTATATTTTAAAAAACAAATAGCAATTTCTATTGTGAATATTTCTTATGCATCTAAAAAAATTGCACCGTGAATAATACATATTTTTTTTCTGTGCATGCTTGTTTCTTTCTATCTCGTATCTACCACACTTGAGGAGCGATAATAGCCTATGGTTTTCAAAAAATAAAAATCTATGTCAGTAGGGCAGCGAAAGTTTTAACATTGCTCAGCCAAACACACACACACATACGCAGTCATTCATAAATACCGCGTTTACTTGTCAGAGTCATGTACGGATATATATTTTAAGACTCTGAAGTTTGAAAAAACAAAAAAAGGAGTTACTTCAATTCATGTATATGTTTCTTGTAATTGTATTGTATCTTCAGAAAAAAACTAAAATGTGTGGGAGAGGATGAAAAACAGTCTTTTTGTGGGAGGTAATGAAGCTTGTTGATTGAGACGGTGAATTTTATACATGCCGAAAATGGAGACAAAAATGGACAAATTAGGTTTCTCACTAAGTATAATATGCATGAAACAAGCAAATCAAATTTGTGTTCAATAATTACGTATTGAGAAAATTGTTACGTAAAAGTATTGTACAATATCAAATGATTTTTCCTGTGGAAAGATTTATTTTTTCGTACGGAAAAGCATGTGAAATAAATCCGTAGTTTCAGGGACAAAACGGACATGACTTTGGGATGTAATACTCTCAATATGGTTTCGTCGAACGCATCAATAAACTGTTTTTTAAATGATGATATATATTTTTAATTTGACTCACGACTTGAGCTTTTTCGCAAGAGAGTAAAATAAAATCGTTTGATTACTGTGAGCGACTGAAAAGATTATGAAAAAACTGTTGATATCAGTTTAAATATTACATATTCATTCCGTGATGGGGTCAAGGCCTGGTTCGTTTACAGAGAGAGTACGTCAGCTGCCGATGAGTGGAATCACCGAGCAATATCATGATTGTCGTTGTAGATTCCATTAAAAATAAACACAGTTAAGGTAGTAGCATAGGACCAAGCTTTAAACGAAAAGCGTACTTCACGTTTTTGCATCAATATACTTTGTAGTTTTTTTTTTTTTTGCGTGTGCACTCATAAAGTAAATAAATCTATGCTCTTCCTAATGTATTCCCAATACGCGTTGGTATGAATAACATATACTAGATTTAGATTTTTAATACAAAATGAATTCATGGCTGTGCATCTGTTGTTGTAAAAGCGTATCAAATTTTTTACTATCGGAAATGGCTTTCTTAAATAGAAGCTGAATTTGAAAAAAAAATACATTTATGATTATTGACAATTTAAATGGAAATTTTGGAAGTGTATCTGTTTACAATGTATCTTCTTACTTTTTGAAACGATTGATTGACCTTGTTTTTCGTATCGTAACGTAAATTTATAGCATCTCTGTTGAAGCGGATTTCGTTTCGGTCAATGTTCGGTTTACAAGCCATGTGGAAACGAAAAATCTATACTTATGCAAATTAATCTAAGAAATGTTATTACGAAAATAGGGTAATATTTGATAAAAATGTATGTCATCTATTTCCCTTTCCAGCACTTGAAAATTGATCATCCGTCTGTTTCGCTTTTACGCTATCGTATTTGTTTTCTCTTGCTGACATTAAATAAACATTAAGCTTAGCTACATACGTAATATACCCTTGAAACACATTAACATTTTATACATTGCGCCGTCAACTCATTTGAATACTTGTGACTTGTGTAAACCAATTTATTGTGGGATTTGTTTTTCGTCATGAGGTTTGAATGAATGAAACCTTTTTTTTATTTACTTGTCCTGTCAAATGTTTTGTAACGAATTTCATTCTAGACGCTAAGTGTCGTTTAATAACAGTGTATAATTTTTCAGTAAATAGAGATTAATACAAAACGGGTCAACAGTTTTCACTTTTATTTATGTACTTTCCCCTCTAATTCTTCTACTATCAGATATTATTTATAAGTACACATTTTTATATTGAGCTGATATATATGTAAAAAGAAGTAGAATGAAATTACATAAATTCAAAAAGATAAGCCGTGTAATACGCGGAAAAAGTGAAGCCTTGTGTAGTATATGTATATGTAAAAAAAACAATGCAAAGAAAGGAACAGTGTTCACTTTCATTTTTCTTCTGCTGCATATTTCTTAATGTTTATGAAGCCAAATTCGCTTTTAATAGACGATACGGCCCGAAACGTGTATTTATTTCGGTATACAACATCTTATATTAATATTGCTTGATACAACAATATGGAACGAGAGTAGTGGACCAGGTCAGGTTCAGGAATTGTCATGTAAAATCGTAAAAACAGTCGATTATAGTCTTCACTGTGTATGTTTCCGTTTTTCCTTCTGATCACGTAAAATGGTTTTTCTCTCGGAAGTGGCCTACATAGTGGATGGTGGCAGGAGAGGAGGAACATACTATGGAAAAATCGTATTCATATTGTCACGTTGCACCGACCATTTGAAAATATATTAGTTTTCCGGTTGGTAAGTAGATGAACAACAGGAAAAACTGGAGAAAGCAAAAAGAGTATTATGGCATGTGTGAAAGAGCCGCCCACACGTACACATACACAAAAACGAAAATGAATGGAAAAACTGCTCTCAAACTCTTGTGCAAGCTAGGTTAATACAATTTTCCATCCGGCATGAGAGGAAAAAACTGCGGCCTATTTCCTCCTTTCCTTATTTTCAACATAGAATGCCGCTCTCCTTCTTTAATCCAGGCAGGTGTGTGTACCTAACATGGTAGTCTAGTTTTTTTAAATGTCTACACACACACAAACCCCTCAAGCTTCTCGTCCAAAGAAGGAAACATGCCATCTAAAAAAATATAAAACTAGGTCTTCACACGAACCACGTTTTTTCATTTACACCATATCCACCCTATTCGAGAAACTAATATACATTCATTCATTTTGTTTAGAAAGCTTAAGCCTTTTCTTTTACTTTAATGTTAGGGTTGCATTAAAGTGAAAGCTTTTATTTTCTCTGGAATAGGTTGAGTGAAAGCTTTCCCATGCAATCTGTATTAAAAGATCTAGGAATGCCGAAGAGAATCAAAAACCGAGTAGCATCCGGGTATAGTAATCCGGGGCATAGTAGCAGTTTTTGGGTAAAAAATGTACACAGGAAATTGTAGTACATTTGTGTACACAATCGTTTATTTTATATGTAAACATATGAGTAACCTTGGAAGATACACGCTTTCAAAATAGAAAACTTCATCCAGTAAAGAAACGACTTTCTCATGACTATACCTCTCGACGTTCACGAGAGAGAAAGTTGGCGTGCAACACTGGCTTCGAAACGAAAACAAAATCTGCACTCGCGTTCTCCTCTTTGCATCTTTTTCCATCCGCTAGTGGAAATGAAAATACTGGGCGAATAGAAAAGGAGAGAGATTTTCGAGGTCAGGCAAAACTGTTTCTCGGCGGGATTTCGACAGCCAAGTTTCAAGGCAAGCCATTACCTCAGACAAAACTTACTTATAGGTGGAAAAGATACGGAAATTGAGCACATGCTCCAGTTTTCCTCAAAGAAACGTACGACAAAAGGAAATAATAGAGAAAGTCTGTGGCCCTGTTTTTACAGGAAGAGTGTAATACATAAAATGAAACGACTTTCATAGTAAAAATAGGAAGACTGCGAGGAAATTGTTTCCATCGTTTTGGCCCTTCAAGAGCTTAAAAATATATATGTATGTTCGCTTTTTTCTTTTTTTTACAAAAAAAAAACAGTATTACGTAGTAACTAGTGAATATTGTAAACGAGTGAAAGCTTTTAAGGTTTTTTTATGAAGGGTTTAATACGAGGCGTAAGTAGAGAGAGTAAAAAGCGAGAATATATCCTCCAAAGTACTACTCCGTTTTTTCTGTCGGACACAAACAGAGTTAAAATCCTGCTAAATATTTGTTTTTCGTTATTTGATAAGCTGCTCTAAAACACCACAAAGAAATTTCGTGTGGTGTAGTCTAGAGTTGCGAAATGTGGCTACCAGGCATAACCTTGAACGTTTACGGAAGAGAGAACAAAAAATAGTGAACCTCTATCTGCTTTAATACAGTTCATATTATGGTGAGGAGGGATAATCCTGGTTTGCTACATTTGTGTCCTTGCTTTTCTCCATGTGCATCCGTGCAATCGTACTATTTCTAATACGGATGAAGAAAGCAGACAAGCTTGAGTGACTCAAAATGCTTACAGCTTCGAGGCTTGACTGGAGGGCCAAAAATGAAAGTGGAACAAAAAAAAAAAGCATTCTAGTGAAGAGAGTACGCATAAATATAATATATGTATGTGTATACCATACAATAAATATTGTTGCATTTTGGTCTGACAACCATTAAAATATGGAAGCAAATGGAGAAAATGGCATGCCGACTGACCAGGGCTTGCACTCCTTCCCAAATGTCAATATAAATACTCTTTTGCATACATTTTCATCTGAATTTCTCTATAACTATGCCCTATTGATTATAAAACGGTTTTATGGGTATACACAATAATATAAATGAAAGCTCAGTTTCCCTTTATACTTTCTCGCTTCCATTTCCCAAGGCAGTTATGTCTGCCGATGATAAATTATAAAAAATAAAACGAGACAATTCTCCAATTCCACGTTGAGGTATACTTACTATTTAAATGTCACTGTTTAAAAAATACGAATTTCCTAGTTACTACCAGAAGCATAGCCGTTTTCATGCTATTATTTTGCATACAGGAAACCAAACACACTTTACTATCATGTCTACCAGGAAATAGCTCTACATCTCTAGTAGAATACCACAGGGAAAAATGGACTCACGTTCATGCCACACGTTACACTTGTGTCTGGGTATATCCGCCAACTCCGCGAGCACGATGATGATTTAATATCCGTAATTCCGTACAAAATAAAATTCTAACTTGGTTGTATATCCACCCGTACACACCAAACCCATCGTTTCATATGCATAAAAACCGCCTGCTATACTATCACCACGCCATACTCGGGACGGGAGCTTCAAGCCTGTCTACAAAAGACTGCGCGGACAGAGAAAGTAAAGCTGAAGAGAGAAAACCGTATAAACCGTAACCTTGTAGATCCCATTCCACCCGGTCTCAAAAAAAAGTCAGACAGTTGTCTACTATCAGAGTATGTTTTTGTATCCTCTGTTCTCTTCGCTCTTGTACTTTGTTCAACTGCCTCTTTTCTTTTACTTATATGGTTCGGTTCTCCTCCAGACAAGAGCTTACCAAAGTTTTCTTCCGTTGTGCAAGTAGGTCTGGGTCTAGTTCGTGCCCGAGTTTTCTTTTTTTTAGCCATAGTGGTATAACTATATTATTGATCTTACGTACAAGTTTTACATTCTAGCCTCTGCTTTTGAGCTTTATCCTGTGCATGCTGTGCGAAAAGTGACGTCAAAAGGCCCCCATAGCTTTCCACTATTTTTGGACGTTATATTCAACATAATAATATGTATCTGCTTTCGTTCACAAAAACCAATGTGTGCTTTCTCTCTACGTTGTTGACAACTACTAACTCGCTCTATGTTTTCCTTGAACAAGTTGCATTGACACGTGAGCGAGGAGCTCATTTCATTTCGATCTCCTTTCACTTGGCCGCCCAAAAAAGGGTTCTATTTTGCGAAAATGTGTATGAAAATTGCACATCACAATCAGAATGGGCGCCTAACCACTTGAGACTGTTTTTTCATATGAAGTTATATGATAAAAGGGGAGAAACGAAAAACCTGTTTTTCCTTCTTCTGTGTACACACAAGTGTCGGTTGTCCGTGTTACTTGAGTATGCTTTCAACCAAGCATATACGTACATGTTTGTACATGTAGTATCGCATCAGATAAAGTATAGCAAGCTCTCACGGCTAAAGAGATTCATGTATGCATACAATTACTCGCGTGTACACTTCATCCTTTATTCGCCAACTTCGAGGAACATTCATTACTCTAGGAAATGTTGAACACACAGAGGAAAAAACTATAGCGACGTTGATAAAGCTTTCAAGCGACACATATATGCTTTATCGTTTGTCTATTCACTTCAGTTAAATGTACGCTAACTTGACAAGTAAGGACAACCAATTTTCATTAATTTTACGTGTAATTTAAACTACAAAATGTGTTTATCCTGGTCCAGAAAAAGAAGGAAGGACAAAAACATGTTTCCTTCCGGCCAAAAAAAATACAGCCTACTTTCTTTCCTCCTTTCCCTGTTTTTCCTTTCCCTGATGTTAAAATAACATAAAATATAAAGACATATATCTATCAGTCATCCGGTCGGTATTGAAGCTTAGATGCCTGCTGTCTTTAACTCTATATATCCTTTTGTTTCCTTCTACAAATAAGGGTACAGGAATGAGACGTATACATTTTTATAAGCGTCAGTCTTTCTTCTTTATACAATTTTACAAGTTTTCACTCCTTTTTGTTGGGTTCAAGGTCTATAGTAATTGTTACGCGATGTTTTTTTCATGGAAACAGAGGAATATATTGATAGACCAAGACTTTTATGTTTTTTTTTCGCCCACTATGGAACAATGCGGAAAAATGGCGCTCGGTTTTTTTGTTCATCCAACTGTTTTTCCTCTTCTCCTTCGCAGCAAAGTTTTTTTCTAAGGATTTTTTTGCACACTTGTATTGGACAAAAGGCGGCCTTATAGCTAATAGATACACATATTGGATGTTATCCGAGGGTGTTACCAAAAATGCATGAAAGCTGGAGTTCTTTTTCTTTGCCTTAGGTACACATTCCACACAATAACCGTCCACATTACTCATTATTTTAATGGAGTGGAGGTTCTACTGGACAAAAGATATCAGCGAAGAATAAAAAAGAGCCTATAAAATAATAGCAGGGATCTTTCTCTTTCATCATTTGATGATATTAACGGAAGGACCAAAGTATAGCATAAAGATATAATCTCATTTACGCTAACTATACAGGTGGCCCTTGAGTACATGCACCCAAAAGCACGGGGCTTTTATCAAATGTATCCTCAAGAGGAAAGGATATTTGAAGGTGATACTTGTACCGATCTTTGGCACCACTACCTCCACCTAAGCTATAAAATAAAAAAATGTGCCCACCTTGTTGAATACTAAGGTATATATATGTATATATATATATATATTATTCATCCTAGTATTCAACAAGGTGGGCATATGTATATATATATATATATATATATAGTGTGCATATAGGAGAGAAGAGTAAAATGCTATCGTGGAAAGTGAAGCGAAGAGTCATTAGAAAAAATCAACTGTACAGTTACAAGGACACTACTTCCACTAGTCCAACAGACACACAGAGTAAGCCCCACTGACACTTGTGCAATAAAAAAAATAGGAAAAAGAAACGGCTATAACAGACAATAGACAACAATTTCAAGGACAAACTGTCCTGGATATGAAATAAAAGGGGTTTTTCTTCTATCCCGTGTTCGGTTATAAAAAGGTTTCCTCTTTTTGTTACCAATATGGACACGACAATAAAAAAAAATGTAAAGAATTAGCAACCATGTCTTCTTTTTCTTTCTTAAAAGTTATTCATTCAAGGATACGAAACAATAATCAATAATAACGGCACAAACTAGTGGACTTTAGGCTTGTTTTTCTGAAAATGAAGATGATGAAGTTATTGAGACATACGAGTGTACGCCCACAAATTACATCATAAAATAAGAGATACTATTTTGTTCCCTAAAAAGCAACAAAAAAGTTGCGGCCCTTTAAAAAATGAAAGACGACCCTTTTAATCTTTTGAGAGTTCTCACCTTAAAAGTTCTCGCTTACATTGTAAAAAGTATCATTCTAAAAATAAATGAGAGAAAATATTGGGACAAAACCCTGTCTAAGTTTAAAAATAAAACAACAATGAGGACTGGGCTTTAAGATGGGGTTTCACATTTGTGACAAAAACGACAAGGACATGGGACTGAAGAAGATAGGAAGTTGTCTTATAATCACTTTTAACTGAGGGTTGGTGATCGAAGTAAAGTAAATGAGGATGTACTCTGCACAGTTACTTTTGTCTCGTATGAATTTCCAGCCTAGCCTAAAAATATGTTGAAAATACCCCAAGCTTCGGAATAGCATGCACAACTTAATTAAGCATTATTTCATGTATAAAGTACAACTTTCTTATGCGTTTGTTATAATGATATTTATGTGAGGTGATCTAATCTGACAATGTATATTTTTGGGATGACACACTTTTCACTCTAAAAATAAAGTTTAATGTTTTGAATGAAAACAATTCAGTACAAATTTTTCTCCTGCTTTTGCAAAGAAACGTATTTTTCACTAAAAATCAATTCCTTATCACTGTCATCGCTCTGGTCTTCTATCTTATGGCCTGTATAACTAATCAACCTTATCGATTGACGTTTTCACTAAAAGAAGCTCTCTTATTGTTATCCTGTATAAACCTTCGCGTTGGGATTTTCTTGCAAAATTTTAAAATTTCTCAGAAAAATCAACGTAGTCAGTCATATTGTAGAGGACTTTGAAATTTTGTATGCACACATTTGTCGAAGTAGAACAGTTGCAAAAAAGTGTGGATAAGCTGCGAAATGATGATATTGCAAAATCGGGTTCAAAGAAAGCTTTAACCGCTTGATTACACGCATGACTGAGTTTATTCCTGAGAAACGTCAACATCATGAACCTCATAAAGTGAAATATTCTTTGGTTAAAACGGCTTGCAGTATTGCAACACCCTGACCGGAATTTCAGGGTTACATGAAAAATAGCTCCGGTTAAAATGATTCGGGCTGATTGATTCAAAGTTAAATATTAAAACCCAAAAAATTTTTTGTCTCGTTAACTTAGGCAATAAAATGGCCTGCCACAAATCATTGCTAGTGATAAAATGAAAACAAAACCCAAACACATGTCTCAGGGTCATCCACTCAAAAGAAAAATGACAAAAGCCTAGTTCCAGCAGTGGTAAGGGTGTAATCATGATAGAAGAATGGATTTTGTCAAGACAAAGGAGAGAAACCCGTATCACTCTCAAAAACACAAAACGATGTTTTATTACTCAACAGAAAAGAAAACCCCAAGGTAGTTAAAGACACTTAACTCGTACCATTTTTATCTCGTTCGACCTTGCAAATTGCAACACAAAATAAATATTGCCCATCGAGTTTAAATAAATCTGATTCGTTATTGATTTTGATGCCTTCTAAAAAGCCAAATTAAACAGGATTTTGTCTCAAAACCACTTCCAAAATCATTAAAAAATTATTTTCAAGCATATAAAATAACTTCTACAGTAAAGCTTGTCGATCGAAATATGCACACCGTCATAGTAAACAATGCAATTCGTAGATTAAACAGATTCTGAAGAACAAACTCGTGTCTACAACATTCAAAAATTGTAGCTCTATTAAACCACGTAGTTTTTTATTTGTACCATAAAATGGCATTTCCAACGCTTAGTCCTCCTCCAGTTCCAACCGTTTTTTGAACAATTTGTTCGATAGGAAATTTGCAGACGAGAGACAGTTCGTCTCTATATCGACTTCCAGTACACGGGATACATGCCTATGAAAAAACGTCGCCCGGTTTGCAAAAACATAATTGTTTTGTTATTGCCGTTTCCTATGGATTTTTCAAAGTATTACGCATTATAAAAAGCAATTTTTTCCTTGCTCCGCGCTTTATGCTGGCAGAAATCCATTGCTGATTGAAGTTGAGCACCAATGATATACGTATGCAGTTAAACCATGGAGCAGTAATATTTACGGTTCATTATCAACACAGAAGCATTCAACTTTATTATTTTTTTAGGTAATATGTCATCATGAGTTTTTTGTCAAACTTGTTCGACCTTCAAAAACCCATTTTCCTCGTCGCGTACTCTGGGACAGCACGGTTAACCGTTTTTCTGTTAGCGCGACTGGCTCGTCTTTCGTTCTCCTTCGACTATAACTATTATGAAACAGTATTATTTATTCAGGAGAGGTTTGGCAAACATGAAATATTGATTTTGACATGCAGTCAAATTGCTACTGACACCGTACCTAGGAAAAACTAACAACACAAAAGTATAACAGTGAGAATACTAGCGACATGTGTTTTTATTTCCTTTAAAAAAGGTGCTCCTCGTTGTCTACTTTGAAAAAACGGACAAATAATCAACCATGTAGGCATGTAGCAGACACAAACGTGGAAAATTCATGGCAAAAAAGGCTAAAATAATTATAGGGGAGTGTTTAACACGGGCACAGTGTATTTTGTTTTGCTATTTTGTAGAGAGCACAAGTGACAGTTTATTTGACCACAAAAAAAGCGAACACATTTTTTTGGTAGGCTAGAAAATACCTAAAAAACAAGTTTGCTTAACAACTTAAATATAGACTTTAAGTGTCGTCAGCGAAAA
>VICI01001749.1:0-20168 GCA_019593645.1 Akabosia matsudoensis | reverse complement strand
ACGACAAAGATTTCAAGTGACCTTTTTTATATATATAAGGCATAGATCAAGTCACACATAGCTATCTGCACTACTTATTTTTTTGTTTATGCAACGCTGCATTCATTATTTTGGACAGGATAAGTTGAACATAAACGTTAAATTCGTTCAGGTCAACAATGAAGCAGCTTTAATTAGTCGGATGAGTCGTGCGTCATGTTTTGTATGTGATAGGGCATTTTTTGCTTCCGGCAGATTCGCCAGAATCATTCCGGGAAACGGGTTAAAATACGTTTTTATTTTTCGTATTTATTTCCCAAGTCAAACAGGCAAAGCTGAAAGCACGCAATTTACGCAGAAACTAATTCGCTAACCTGATAATTCTCAGAGATTAACTGTTCCCAAACATCTGGATGTGAACTGCAAGTCAATAAAAAGGAATTTTATATGTATTCACAAGTGGCAACGCCTACTCGTCATACCTCCAAGGGTAAATATCATATCATTCAACTTACTCTTTTCTCTTTCTGCAATTATCAAGATTGGATCTACCATTTAACTGACATATTCTTTATGAGTTTCATAGCTTCCGCTCGCGTGGCCAAAAATCAGCTTGTTAATTGACCAGAAAAATGTAACATATTCGTAAAAACAGTCGTAAAAAGTCCATTTAATTGTCTTTTTGCGTACATATATCTAATTTTAGTGGGTCGTTCCCCTTCTGACATGCTTTACTTCCGTCAATTTCAATTAAACATAATATTATCTTTATATACTTGCCCTCATCTTGCGTTCATGTAAAAAAAATCTAATTAAAACCTTATTCGTTTACATCCAAACACACATTTCGGAGATTTTTCTCTAGAATAACAAATACAAAATGGCGGTATATACGCGTCGTCAGCTTTAGTACCTGACACCTCAACCCCCACCCGAAAACTGTCAACAGAGATCGACAGATCTAAACATCTAAAAGTCATCTTTGTACAAAATGAGTGTCCATATGAAGCTCTCCCATTGACACCACTTTTCCTTCTTGACCGATATTGCATAAACAAAAGCTAGTCTCACAGTCGTAAAATAACAAATGTGTTACATACCAACACGGATCTACGAAAAAAACTAGTTTAGCCTCTTTGCTTAATCTTTTCAATCTTCCCCTTCACGAGAACAACCATTCTCTTCACAATCTCGGGGCAATCTTAGACTCCCTTTGAAGAGACTCCAAATTAGGCAGTGCCGCACAAAAGGGTTGTTGCCGACAACGACGAAAACGTCACTCCCAACCCAAAATGTCAAGTTATAAATATGCCCACTTGTGAATTAGCCATCATGCAACAAGACACTAATAATAGAACATAAATCATTAGCAAGCGCATTCAACTAAGCCACTTGGAGAAAAAGACCTAATGAAAAAAAATCTTCTTTGGTTTTTACATGCATCGCTGATGATGACAGTGAAACTAAGCGGGGGAGAGAGCTCTACAAATCCTGAGAGGACTCATCATTTTCAAATGCTTTTACTCTGCCATGACACATAAAACTCAACGCAATCCAATACATTTGTCTGTTTTATGCCGAGAATGAAAATGTATTACACATGCAAAACGATTTTTTTACATTTGCTTTATAAAGAAATATATTTATGGGGGCAAGATACCCGAACCTCGTCAAACCCGTATGTGGAGTCGTGTTGAAAAGTGAAAGCCGTTGGCAGTTAGCTCCTCACAAACAAGCAACAGGAAATTTTTTTTACTCCAGTGAAAGACTCATCACCACGTTTGTTTCCTTCGTGTTTCTCTCCTAAGCACTGTTTTAAGAGTGACTTTTTACCTGTGCTCTCGGTTTACATTCCAGTTTGAGTTTATCTTTCGCCTGCAAAGCGCTGCTTGTGTGATTTTCAGCGAGCAATTCAAAAAAGGCGTTTATAAAGTGAAAGCTCAACGGTGTGACATTTCACTCAAAAAATTTATCTTTAAAAAGTAAACAGCCTTTTCATCTTTTGTGAGGGATAATAAATAAAAAGTAAACTTTTTTTTCAAAAGAAGCGAAAAGTGGACGAAAATGAGTTTGACTTGCTAAAAAAAGAAGTTGTGTTGAGGAAAACACAAATTTGTAGTTGTTTGAATACTTTTTTTATTTGTAAAATAAAGCGAGAAAAATAAATAGAGCGTTGCGCGTAAGCCACAAGTTTTCTTTAAGGAAAATAGATAAGAAATGTTCTCTATTTTGGTGGTGTGAAGAAACCGCACACGTTCCTGAGCAACAGTTGAAACGAACCGGAAGTGCACTCTCATAAAGAAATACCTTTGCTTTTAAAAAAATCAACGCAAACTTTTTTATACTGCGCTGTGGTTTTAACCGTGACTTTGAGTCTTACGAAACAAAAACAACCATGATTAAAAATAGTTGGAGCAGCACAAAGTCCCAACGGATTGCAACAATAATGACAGAAATAATGTACAGTTCAGTTTTAGTTTTGCTACTGGCAGCTATAAACTTGCCTTGCGGGTTTACACATATCGCTTCTGTATTGGACAGTGGTAAGGAAAAACTCATCCAATTTGTTGATTATAATCTACTATCAAATTTATATGCAGAAAGAGAAGAAAAAAACCATTTTTCATACTTATTTTCCAGATGGATTTCCAGGTGCTCCCATTAGGATTATTCCCAGAGGTCCTTCGACCGCGCCAGCTCCTTTCTCAGAACAAGCTAGCCGTGAGTTTGGATCAGGCGAAGACTCGTATTTCAACCCAGCCAAAACTCTTGGAAAATTGTTCAGCTTTTCATCACAAAATCGCCTGGGGACGAAGAGATTGTCAAAATTTCGTGACGACGGGAACTACCCATTTGTGGACGGTGCGCGGGATCGGCATCCATATCAAATCAGTTGGGCCGACGACGACAACGATCGGATTGCACGGACTATTGAAGACGATGGAAAACCTACTTTCGTTCCTTTTATAGGCGCAAGTAAGCCTTCTTCCACAATTAAAATCAATATTTAATATCATTAGACGCTCAATCTAGCAATTGACAAGCGAAAAAATATTGGAACTGACATGGACACAATATAAAGCAGTTAGGACACATTTATCTCGTGTTCCTCTGCAAAATGGTGGCATGCAAATAACCGCAAGCCTTTTATTTTGAAAGCGTGTGTGCACCATGCTATGATTTTGTTTTTCCGGAACAGCTTTTTCTCTCTTCCGGTAGGATGTGTTTATGGCATACTAGAATTAAGGCTTGACAGTGGCGATCATGTGGTTGCACGTAGATAACTCCATGAACTACACTGAACTCTGATTTGTACAGAAACATTTGTTTTCAAACATTTTGCGGGGGAAAAGTTAGATTCACATGAGCAACCGGCTATTCACCCTTCACCCGACTGGAATTTTAATTTCCAGCAACTCGTGTCCAGTAAAATGTAAAAATAGCTTTTTTTTGTTGCTAGTATGTTGCGGTTGTGGTGTAGTTCGACGCGTTATTTAATTGATTTTTTGCTACGAATTAAACTGCATAACTCATATTGCTCCAGGAAAATAAATGCCTGCATCAAAATAACCAAACTTTAACCAACATAAAACGCATCAGAGATATAGGTATTGTCGCTACGCATCACTTCGTCTGAAAGCTGTAAAGCCTCAGGACAAATTCGCTTTACAAATAGAGTTAGTGAGGTGGTACCTTCGTCAAGACTAATTGAAACTGGAAGCACATTACGTGACGTTGGTTCCATGACGACATTCCCAAACTATTAGCATGAAAAGGATGAATGCTAGGAGTAAATAAATTACCAAAATCAATTAATAAGCTAGCCGCAGAGGACGTCAAATTGAAGAGCACACAATAGATCCAGCTTTGCATTAAGCCTTAATCCTGATTTTTTAATATGAAAAAGGTTCCGCTTCCGGTTCTTGAGCAAAAAATAACGAAGAAAGCTATGAATAGCTTTCTTCGTTATTTTTTGCATTCGCAACTCGCAAATTTTATACATATTTTCGTCCAGAATGTGTGGATACTACCCGTGACTACGTTTCTTGAGTTGCTACATATTTTCCTCAGGTGGACGCACAGATCAAAGATTTTTTTGGCTAGCCTTTGTGGGCGATGAATAGCTAATTAGGATTGAGAAAATGTGATCCAGTGACCGTTGACTTATTGTTGCAACATATGCACGTGCTGTAAATAATTCTTTAAGAACCCGAGTTGCAACGCAATAGAGGAAGCAAATCTATAGCCAATCATCATTAATGAATCCTTGATGAAATTTTACAAAGAAATGTTGATCGTTTCATGGCGCTCCTAAACTTAAAGGCGGATTCGTCATTTTATTTTTCAAATTAGCAAATATGTGAACCAATAAGTCTTTTGATCGTTCAATCGTAAATTAAAAAGGAGAACAAAGATGAGAAGAGTGCAATGTAGATCCAACATCCAACCGTCTCAAATTTCCCCACTACCAATTTATGAGATTAGGTGTATGTATGGGTAATTATAGAGGTTTTGGACCGTCAATTTATGTGAAATTCAATCCAAGTTCTTTATAATTCTTTTTGAAAGCTTAAATGGAAGGACTCTTTAATCTGAAAAACCAAACGCTATAAGGTCATACGATGGCGTTTGTCTCTGTAATTTCAAGGTTTCCTCTTATTATTATTGTAGTTTACGTAAAAAAAGAGACGGAAATAGTTATTTTTCAATTGCTAGGCATTTGCCGAATAATTGATAGCGTCACAACCCGTAGAAGTATCTTCACTAGAACACGAGCGACCAAAATATATACTTCTAGAGAAAACGGTGTTGTTTTTAAACCTCTAAAACTTACTAAGTGTAAATATAATTCTCATAAACGTGCATAACCAAGGTAACCTTCATCACTATTTTTTAGCTAGATGAGAACTATAAGAAAAGAACAAGATGTTCAATAGAATCATTAATAATGTGGCCTAAATAAACCACCTACACAGAAGTTAAGTTTATTAGTATTCTCGGTGGAAACTAGTTGTGGATAAAGACGTATTTTGTGTCTTCCGTAGGAGGAAAAGTTTTTGCTGATACTTTAGAAAAATGTTTAGTATTCTATTCCTGGTAAGATTCTACTTTAAGCGCATATACACACTAAAACGCTTTCCAGCAATCTTGTCTCAAGTGTCACACGCATTTTTTTTGTTGCCATTCGGTTCAGTACCCGGTTTCGTATAGCATTTTGCTTTCACCTTGAATGCGTTCATCAAAACAAAAGGCTTCTTTTTAAAAATATGTAGCATTTGCATTAGACAATGAGATGAAGGCGCTCAGCGTAATTTGATTGTTTCCATGAAAAAATCTTTTAGTATGTAACAAAGTAACAACGACACTGTTTTGATTTGGTTTTTAACTCAGGAGCTCTTACAAACATTCCTGAATTCTTTGCCCATTTGAGAGAGAACCTGGAAGCGCTCCCACGGATGGACGATAGTGAGGAACTAGACGACACTGAGGAGTCATCAGATGCTGACAATGATACGACTGGAGAGGGTGGTAGTGTGAAAGATAACTCGAAAGTGGCTTCGAGAAGGATGAAGGCTGAACTACTTGTTGATGAAAATTCAGGCCATACGACTGGAACTAATGGAAGCCCACTTGGTAAGAAGTACAAAAACAAAGTTTTTAAAAGATTTTATCTTGCGCGAGATGCTAAACCGCAGGAGACAATCAACCTAAGCGATGAGTGGGCTAAAGGATAAAAAAGTTAACGGAAAATCCAGTTTGTTTTATGAGAGTAAGGTCAGGAAAATAGTACCTGATCGGACTGTGAAAATAAGGCTCGCTTGGTACATCTCTCGAAGAATTATTGTTCACACAAAATTAACCAGGGAAAATGGTTTTTTGTGGTTTCTTTCCCAGATGCAACTCAGCAAAAATGGAAACCTCACGCAGCCGGGCAAATCCATTACTACTCGCCGAAAACGTCTTTCTTAGATTCATCCCAGAATATTCTTAGACGAGCCAACAATTACAATCCAGCATGGCTATATACTAATCTAGGACTGGGAAGAAGACGATAAACTTTTTGTTTACATATTAAAAATGATAGCATTTTTTCTGTTGGAAAAAAAGTTTGCTTTGTGCTTTCGCCACGCAATATTTTGCCTCGAGAAGTAATTATACTCTTGGATTATATATTTCAACGAAACTGACTAGATTTAGTAATAATTTTTGTCTTTTTACTAAATTAAAGTGTGATTTTAGGTGGTGAAAGTTATTTAGCTTTCACCAATCCCAGTCCACATATTTTCTAGGCACTTCAGTATTCACGTTTAGACTCCAGAAGCTACAATAATCCAGCGGAAATCTAGAATAAAGCTCCTGGAAAGCTGGTAAATGATATACATAATGCTGCACACATCCAAAAATAACTTTTTCTGTACGCTATACATTTAAGGACTTAACTAATTGTAGATAAAATGATAGTTTAACGAGTGGGTGGATACGCCATCTGAACAGTAGACTTCTTTTGTTATTTTTGTTATGCTTTTTCATTATTACAAGTACACTCTAGAGTTATATTTGATCTTTCATGTAAAAAATGAAAACATACTAAGCCTGTCAACTGTGAAAAGTTCAAGATTTTTGTCGAGAGAGAAATAATAAAGCTCTACTTGTAATTCTTTGTATTCCATTCGGTTCTACTCATTTTCCTTTTCTTGGGGAAAGCATTTACCACAAAACGCATTAGGACAAGACTTGGATCGCCGAAAGGTGTTGAGTAGTCTCTTCAAGTAGAGATATCTCTTAGACGACCACTTTAACACTAATACGGGTACTTTCATCTTTGAATGGGTTCGCTTGCTTTCCACCCTCACAGATTTTGTGATAATTTTATGTAACTCATGGTGGGTGTGAGTTTCGTTACAAAATTGCCAACCTTCAGTAGTGTATCTGTTCAATTAAACTATAACAGCAAACGCAACGTACTTTATACATGATATACATTATGAATCGTCATACTAAATAAAGTATCGAATGACGTACTCATCCAATTTATACATTCCTCTCAACTGGAAAGCCTTAATGACTTTTTCTACCGGATGGCTGGATGGATGTCATAACGAAAGTTTCCCAAATTCATAACAATATGGCAAAAAGTAAAATTTGATTTAAAAAATTCTTAGCTTGCATTAGAAAAAAACTAATTTTTGTAGTTGTTTGGAAGAAAGAATAGATTGCAAAATAATAGTAGGAGTCACAAGACGGAATGGTATCCCATTTGTGAAGAGAAAGTTAAGGAGAAAGTAATCCTTGGAGCAAATATGTAACGATTCTTATCCATCCCCACCCACAATGTTAGCTGATTATGCAACCGTGACAAACAGTACAGCGGTTTAAATTGAAGCTACAAGAATGTTCTCGAATAACAGACAAGAGAAAGTAATGAAATAGGATTTTCCCATAGCCCCAGGGCTATATTTTCTTAAACTGTGTAAAATTCAACACGATGTTTGTTTACCATTTCTGCTTGAAAACAATACGCTGATAATGTGATAATTACATTTATTACATAATGGGAATCACTTAACACAATATCCATATCGCCCACTGTTCTTTTGTGCCAAAAGGTTAAGCTATGCCTAAATACATGTGTGTCTACTTTGCCACTGCGTTTGTTTACTACACGGCGATTTTGCAAATAAAGGATACTTTTCCCCTAGATTTCACTATGAGTTTTCCTTTGATGTACCAGCTTCCCTTTTGATTTACTCAATTCTTCCTTGTGTATATGATCTGCCTTTGGTTTTAAAACTATTTCTTTCTTAAACTCTTCAAACTCTTCATCGCATTCGTAGTGTTTTAGAATGGGATAGTTATTTATTTATTACCCAACATATACAATTTTCGAGCTTATCCAACTTCTGTTTTATTGCAACGTGTTGCCTTGTCTTGTCGTCAACCACACGTGTCTTTGAAATATAAGAATATTTCCCACGTCCAAGGCAGAAAATGATATATAGCACATATTATTATATCTTACCAGGAACAATGATCCCTTAGTGTTCACTACCCACAGCCACAGCAACGTGAAAATCATTTTTTAGGATGGATTTATTTACGTCCGTTTGTTCTCGCCATTGCCTAAACATTAATGTATTTTTCCAAGAATATTCCGATTTGCGCGCTTACTATGACGGGGTGTAGCTGATTAAGCAAGCTATAAATTAAGTTATTTTCAATAATATCCTGAGTTTTGCTTTAGTTTTTCTTTTGCATATTACCCCGATAAATCTAACCTTTTAACTGGTTCAGATCAAAAGATATGTTTCTGATTCAACCGGATGCGAAACTCAATCGCTTCTACAAGAGAAAGTATTATCGTTTATGAAGGCTCAATAGAGGCCTATCCTTCGCCTAGATAGCCTAATGATCACCGATAAACCATCCACCTAAGGCCAAGTAAATTTCCCCCATCTCCTCTTTACTTTCATCTTTCACTCTGACGAACTCGCAACAACATAACAAAAAGACCTAAGCTTTCCTCTGAGACTGACTTCTCTTTAGTCCGCGCACAATTGACGAACTCCGGTTTTACCCTGATGACAACATATGCGGTGGGATTTTGAGCAACACTTTTGGAAAGGGGTTTAGGATTTATCTAAACCTGGTCTATCCGCGAGGATCACAACCACCTGAGAAAAACGGTGGATCTCTCCGTCTGCCTAGAGTCATTCCAAGTTTTGACGTTCGCTGTGTGACACGCAGGAAAACACAGTCGCTTCACTAGAAAAAATAATATCTACCTGCTAAACAGACAACCGTCACTGTAGTCGAAGTCGTCGTCAGAATTTAAATTCTTTCTTTCAAAATGAAGATAAGTAGAAAAACCGTAATCAGTTTTAGCAGGTTGTTTAGTCAGTGGACTTGTGCGTATTTAGCACTTGTTGGATTGGGTCAGCCAGTTTTTGGGGCCCCGTCGTCGTCAACACCTTCCCCATCGACACCTGCCCCAGCGTCCTATGGTAAAACAAAAGCAGGAATAAATAAAATAATATTTTGAATTAGCTGGTTTGCTTTTTAGCAAATTCCATCCAGATTTTCTCATATTTGAACAAGGATTTTATTGGTTTAGTTCGTAGGTCAAGAGACACTTCTGGCTCGTCAGCTACCTCAGCTCCAGAGTCAATGCTTTGGTCAGGAGCAGTTCAGCCATGGCTCAGGGTCGGCACGGATCTTTCAGTACCCCTCCTTCAAGCACAAGCATCAGACAAGGTTATCCCGATTTGTTGGGGACCAGCAGCCTGCTACTCGTACCTACTCAATCCGCTCGATGACATCTTTTCCAAAACTCAACCCTTTGGCTGGCATGTTAAGTTCTTAAATCAAGTGAAATCCGGAATCCAGCCATGGAGACCCTCGAAAGTCAAGATCAGGATCCTACTTTCACTCCATTCATTAGTGCAAGTAAGTCCCATTTCTCTTTTATTTTTCTAGCAGTTATGCATGGTCGAACTCTTATTGCATTTGGAAAGGTTAAGAAACCGAAAAAAGCATAAGAGAAAACAATGGCAAAACTCACCAGGGTATTCCCTGAAAAACCTCGCAGGTATCATATATAACCCCCAGGTGTTCTCATTGTATACGCTGGGTCGTTAATTAGAACCTCATTTACTGACCTATATCATATCATAACGGAAAGTAAACACTAAGTTTTGTTATGGAACAAATTCACAAGGGATACAAAGCTTGTTTCAACTTGCCCCAAGATTTTTATAGGCACTCACTCGCAAATTCTCTCTTCCGCTTGCACAATAAGGAAGTGAAGAACAAAAAAAATAGATCAACATCTTCGGAAAGACGCTGATTTATTTTTTCTATGAATATTTTTAATAGGTACACTCCAGAGAAGGATAAAATTTCATCATAATGATTAGTAGATCATGTTTATTTATACATCATTTTTTTAATATCACCTGTTTCCGCCACATGGCCGTACTTGGCGTTTCAAATGATACGCTGTGGGAAAAAAACGCCAACAGAAGATTGTCTTTTTTTTTTTTTGTTCCCGGAACTTAATCCCTTGTTATTCTACTCTTTTTTTTCAATTGCACACTTTTACATCCTCACAAGGAGGGTAACAACATAGACACAATTTTTTTATGCTGACGTAGGTTATACTCGTCTATGACGGAGGTTTTATATAAGAGGGAAATATAACACACACGCTATCTCTTTCCACTCTGATGGTCATTTTTGCATTAGAAAAATCTCCTTTTGGGATAACAAGGCTTTTACAAGGATTTTAGTAAGAATCTTATAGCGCCATAGACGTACTTCTTATCACGTATAACATGAAAAAAAACGGTTGTCTTAGCGGATTTCAGATAAGAAAAAAAAACTGCGTCTTGTGACAAGAATAACTGTCAATTACTCCCGGGCTTGAATAGAACATTGAAGAAGAAATGAAAAAGGAGTTAATTAGAAAGGAGACCCTATCAATTATTCATGAAGATTTTCCAAACAAGCCTATTAAGAAAAGCTCAGGGAACGAATGATGCTTCTACGAGACATACAAACAAGCTCATTGACCAAAAAAATGATGATCGTGACGTGTTGCAACATAAAAAAGCTCGTGTAGGCACGTGTTTTTCTGTAAACCCCACAAACTATTAGCTCCTTACCCCTGTAAATGTACAAATATGGTTGTAGTGAAAGCACATGTGCTTTCTTACCGAGAAAGCTGATGTGTATTGTGTAAAGCAGAAAAAAATGGTATGTTTTTGCCTAAGAGAATCAAACCGAAAGTAAAAAAAATTGATGGATCTGGAGGGGAGTAGGGGATTGGATTTTCGCATTAGCCGGTGTAACTGCATACGATCAAATTTCGGCCGCATATGAAATATGCCACCCACGCGTTTTTTTAAGAATATAATCATAAAAAAATCACCTTGGAGAAAGGAATTGATGCGAGAGCCAGACTACAAGAGCAGGTCGTCATTTTTCATTCATTTTTCTGCACAATTTGCGGTAACCTTTGCCTTCTGGATAGTTTCATCGTAACCTTTTTTTGTGCTGGCATTTGGGAGAAAAGAATTTCTGGACAGGATTTTTTGATTATGCTATGGATGGCTGGCGTTTCCATAACTATTTTCATATTTGTTTTTTTTTGTTTCAGGAGCACTAAGCAACATTCCCCAGTTTTTCCAGCACTTGCGATCCAACCTGGAAGCACTCCAGTTTGACGACGACGATGAGGACAGCGACGAGATCGACTCTGGACGAAGTGATCGAACAATGGGGCAATCTGATTTGGGAGTTTATGGAAACGACGATGAAACGAAGGCTCTCAATATTCCTCAACCAGCGGGTAAGAAATAGGAGCATATAATATTTTGTTGTTTCCTCCCACACAAAAGTGTGTCCTCTCAAATTTACCAGAGTAAAAAATGTTAAATCAGCGTCTCCAATTAAATCCTTGTATCTTTCTTGCCTAATGAATAGATCTGAAAAAACAATTATTGAGAAAAAAATCTCATTAAGGGCAGCATCCGCGGAGATCTTTCATTAGTAACGTTGCTACAGAGAGGAGAGGAAGCGTGGAGGCGCGAACATCCTTTTAACAATTTAAAATGTCTGGAGGCTTTCCTCCAAAGAAAAAAAAATGAAAAATAAGCGAGAAATACACTATTCATTATTTTAAGTGATGGATGAGCTAACATAAAAATTAATGGGCAGAAAATGTTATGTAAAACAAAAATTATTATCTGAGCTGAGTTTGCATTCGGATTTAATGCGAGTTTCTGGGAAAACTCTGGGTGGATCGCTCAAGAAGAATTAATGGTGGAAATAGGCAAAGTAATTTGAAAAGTAATTAATTAAAAATGTTGTAATCGATTTCATAATGGCAAACGAGGGAGAAACGCGAAAAACTAAATTTAGGGTTGACTACATCCTAATCAATCTCTGATAAAAAATACAGGCATAGAAAGTATTAATTAAGTAATAACCTGGACATTTTTATGCTAACATTTTACGGTCACATAAAACCAGCTCATGGAGACAATAATTTTTGATAATTAAAATTTGCTTGTCTAGGCGGAACAAGGCAGTGGAGACCAGTTTCAGCAGGGATGACGGGAATGAGTGGAAGAGCTCAGATTCGCCATTTATACAGCCCAAATCATTTGGAGACGGAACTGTACCGGAAACCATCCCCGTACGCGGTCAATCCTGTTCGAAACGTTTATGAATTTGGTTTGGGATAATTTTCTACACATTGTGAAGCTTTATCTAAGTAGTTCAACTTCGATTCCCAGTGCTTATCATGACAGATGCATAATTTATGATATTATATTACAGGGCAATGTGAGATTTTGTTGTAAATAAATAAAAAGTTGTCGTTTGTGATTTCCTTTCGGTGCGATTAAAATCATTTTATGATTGCTACCTGCAAAATTAAAATATGTATAGAAAATATGTGAATTATTGAAACCTTTTTGTCAAGATTTAGGAAAATATGTTAATATGGAAAGATAATGGGAGATGGGTTACACGGGGGTCAAAATGATGTGATGTATACGACTGTAAAATCAAACCTACTCAATAGAACTAGGCTTAGACATGTAAATGGATAGTTTAAGTTAAAGATGTCAATTGGACTAATTCGTAAAAATTTTTGCAAACTAATTTGCAACTGAGTTTGTCGAGATTACAAATGAAAAATGTAAGCTGCACACAAAAGTATACAAAACATATTACGCACTATGTTGTATTTATATAGTTATTAGTTATAGGAGATAACAACAAGTATGATGAAATTAGTGCTAAATTTGCAGTTGTATTCAATTTCTGTGAAGTAATTGTAGAACTTTCAGTTTATGAATAAAAGTAAGAGCTAAACATTTTTGTAATGAAGAATGCGTTAAAAACGTGGAAGAATCAAATTTATCACGGAAAGTATCTTGTTGTAAGTCGTTTATAATTCTTGAATTTATTTTTATTTGCATATTCATCCGTATGCTACGTGCATTTGCACATATTGCATCACACACTTCTTTTAAAAAGTTGCAATTTATCAGCATAAACAAGACGAAACAAGTTCCCTACAAAAATTTTACATTTTTACTAACATTTCAATCGGGTCTACAAATTTACATGGGCCATTTCCACTGATTTTGGGGTGGTGGGCTTTGCAGTGGCTCCCATGGTTTCCATTCGGCCATTTTTCGGGCGAGACTCAGCTCGTTTTCTGCTTGAACGATGACTTCTTCAATTTGACCGCAGCCAATTTTCTTTTCCAGCTCTTGGATGTTTGAATTCTGTGGCAAAAACAAAAGAAAGATAAACATGGGTACAATAAAACTAAGCGAAATGACTTAAAAATGATGTTGTGCTCTAACCGCTTTGACTAGGGCAGCCCTTTGATGGATAATTTGCTCAGTGTATTTCCTGTACGCAGCTTCCGCTGGAATTTTCTGGAGTGCTCGTAACGTTTTACTGTACAAAACACCCAAAGTGTGGTGCGGATTTTTAGCAACAGCAAGGCCAGTTAGTCCAGTGCACTGCAAATAAAAATCGTCACCGGTTAGTAAAAAATTTATAGCCGAAAATCACTTAAAGTCGGACAATAAACACAAAAGAACAATTATTACCTTTTTCAGCACTGTTCCAGCCACTTTAGACGCCATTGTTCCCCTGGAAATTAGTTAATGTCCACACTTATATCTACAGTGAAAGATAGAAAAGTTTAAAGATGTTCTCTGGGAGTCATGCTAAATCAGGTGATTTTTGGCTGCTATACACATGTATCGAAATGCCAGACAGGCAGAGTGCAGAGCGCGAGTGCAATACATCCGACAACATTGCGCGATAAAATGCATGATACATGCAAAAGCGTCTTTCATGGTTTTTAGCTTAATATTCTTCCAAAACTAATTTTAAACCTTTGTATGTCATGAACATCTGCCTGCAAAAGCTAATTTTCATATTTTTTTAAATACTGACTTGTGACTATTGTTCCATAAGAATTACTCTACTACAAAAAGTGTATATGAAATGAATTTCATGCAATCTTTAGCATTATGTCATATGTAACATTCGTCTCGTCATGGTCCCAAAAAAGATTTCATGTGTTCTAAACATGGAAGTCATTTGGCACGGAAAGATACCTATACCTTCCTGAAAAAAACAAGGTAAATCCATTCTCTTTTTAGGTACTATGACGAGGAAAAATGAATGGAGATAGAGATGGTTGACAGGGAGGAAACTAAACTAGGATATATCGTGAAGTTTGTTTGTCTGCTTGTGTATGTCATCCTAAACAATAATAAAAATTCGAAGAAATAATTAAAATATCAATCGTAAGGTGTACGGCAAAGGAAAATTCATATGCTGGAAGTATGATTGCCGATTATGAAGCAGCTCTGTGTTTTTTTTGAATGCAGAAGCTATTCTTGATACACTCAAGAAAATAGTTTTTTTTTAGCTTGCGATATCAGATTTACACTGCCAAAATGCTACTTCGCACTTGTCTGTATGACAGAAAACAAATATGTAGCAAAGCATAAGGTAACCGCATCGCTCTTTGAATAGACAGACAGAGGTATTGGATCAAGAAATAGGTGAGCATTTTTTTTTGCATTGCAGCACTGTATATTTTCTCAACAACTTTTTGCCTTTAGTTAATGAGTTTTAACGTAAAAAAGGTATCATCAGTTGCGTGCTTCTTTTGAAAATCTTTTTTCAGCTGTTTGCAAACCTATCCAGCGAGACATGTTAAACTTGAAGAGCAAAATAAACACAATTTTAACAAGAAATTCATTCAGAAAATATCTTATTTTCTGTTTTGAATGTGTGGGTGTCAACAAGACTTTTGTGTCTTTTAAACAAGGCCAGATAAAAGTTTTCTACTAAAATTGCACGCGGTCACAACTTCCGTTTCTGTGCCTACTCTGTTGCAAATTTACATGAAAAAATCTCGTAATCTCTTTGCGTTTAGTGTCTTTTGGTGCAAAACTCGTGCTATATTGATTCGCCACAAAAATAAACAAAACTTTTTTTTCTGGTACAACCAGGGCTATGAACCCAACAACACACACGTTGTAACGTCTTGTAATCTTCTATAACGGTTTTTTTTATTATGAGCTTGTTTTGCGTGAGCTCATTCCCAAATTTGGAATGATCAAGTTGCCCCACGCAACAAAATCAGTACTCACAACTTCCTTGTCAACTTCAGA
Organism: Akabosia matsudoensis; assembly: GCA_019593645.1. NCBI lineage: Eukaryota > Metazoa > Arthropoda > Collembola > Entomobryomorpha > Paronellidae > Akabosia > Akabosia matsudoensis. Next base: position 4,974 of record VICI01001749.1, on the reverse strand, counting down.
TACTCATACTGCACTATTGTGAATAATAAATATTATCTCTAGCTTTTTGAGTCAATACTCGCATTGTCATTACTAGTTTCAGGATAAACTTGTATACCTGTCGTGTGTGCGCACAAAGCTGATAAGAGCAATTTTTTCAGGATAATGCAGTCCGCGTTATCTTTTCTCTCCATGAGCGCAAGCTGAAAAGTGTTCAATTTGAATAGTCATCGCCTCGGAAACTATATCAGTACAAAAATATACAAAAAATTCAAGTATTCTTATTGATTATACAAACTGAAAAGCATGTCATATCGATTTGATACTAGTACACAGTACACAGGCCCTTATGGCTTGTGTTGTTGTAATGTTGCCCAATATGAAGCCTTCATTGTCATGGGAGTTACGGGTCTCCTCACAGGACTCCTTTGGAGGTCAGTCATTGTGGCGCCACTCAAACTGGTCGCTGTTTTTCTCCATGAATTTTCCCACGCGTCAGCGTGCTGGCTTACCTGTGGCAAAGTGAAAGCCATCGAGGTAAGCAAATAAACTGTACAAATTATAGATTCAAATTTTTAAAAATTACAAATTTACTTATGAACTAATGCTGGAATTTTTTTTCTTCAGGTAAATGAAAATTTTGGGGGATTGACACGCACTGCAGGCGGCTCCCGATGGATAACCCTTTCAGCAGGGTACACAGGATCCGTCGTCTGGGGCGCTTTCTTCATTTTGATGACTTGGGATCGCATTCCCACCCGAGTGGCAAGCTGCGTTTTCATGGTCGCCTGTCTAGCTACAATTTTCACCTTGAAAATCTGGTACACCGGTTCCGTCGTCTGGGGCGCTTTCTTCATTTTGATGACTTGGGATCGCATTCCCACCCGAGTGGCAAGCTGCGTTTTCATGGTCGCCTGTCTAGCTACAATTTTCACCTTGAAAATCCAGCAAAAAACTTTGTGTGGAACAAGATGCGCCATGGGCCTGAGTCTAAGGTTCTTCATACTTTTACTCGGTGCCATTCCCGCAGGGCTTTGGGTGCTCGAAGAGAAAGTAGACATGCAGCAGTATCATCCGCTCCGGTACTGCATGCTCATGGTCGGAACTGTGTGCACCCTCCATGCCCTTTTCGACTGTATTCATGACGTGTTCCTCAACAAAGTTAACAACGCAACTCAGGGGAAATCAGACGCTGTCATGTTCGCCGAGGAAATTTGTGGAACGGCGAGGTGCTGGGGGCTACTCTGGTCTATGATTGCCCTCCTCGTGACCGGTGCTGCCTTGTACGGAGTTGTTGTTCTCACTGGACGGTGTATTCGTACCAATATAGGATAGTAAATTTGTAACCGAGACTGACTAACTGAAATATTCTCTGCTAAAATTTGTTACGCATTTACCGAAATAAAACAAATTTACAAGTTTATGGCAGCAGCAATGAAAACAGCATCGGCTTTGTTTGCTGCATAAATATTTACTGTCGGCTGTCTTGTAAACAAAATGGCACTAAAACAGCCGACCGCACGTCAACCATTGAAGCTCGTGGCGAGCGGGGGCAAATGAAATTTGCAAGCAAAAAAATACATCTGAAAACATACAATAACATTCAAGTGCTCAGCAGATGCAGATGATCTGCTGATCGCTGGTCTCTCGTAAAAAGTTTGAAAAGATTTTTGGGTGTGAAATATTTAAATCTCGGTAACCATGGCTGGAGGCGAACCTATCGAAACTGGAGGGGTCAAGCCGATGGCGATTGCAGGTCGGGTTGTTTCCGAACGGGAACGCCTGAGTGGCATGACCCCGGAGGAACGAGCATGGCGAAGGAAATGGCTGTCTGATCAGGTTCTAAGCTCAAAGGAACCGCAGTACGTGATGACCACGAGGGCCGACCTGCTAAACCCTCTCAGAAGGCTGTACAGGGCTCCACTAGACATTCTTTTCAATAAAGGACTAGCTCCGTTTGTGGTAAGTGACGAAACTAACAAATTTGTGGAGAATGGTGAAAAAGTAAATGATAAATGGAAAAATTTGCTGTTATGACGCTTTTTCAGGGAAATGTTACTGCCGGAACGCTCCGATTTTACACTGGTCGAATTCTGATTGGGATTTGGTTCGGGATTGGAGTTTCTTACTATTTGAAATACAACATGAATGTAAATTATATATACATGTTTATTCTTTCTTTTCTAACTTGCAATGGTGGCATGTTCAGTAAAAAATCTTCTGTTTGCTTGTTTTGTTAGACATGGGAAGGAAAAGGACGTTGGCGTATGATTGAACAGAAGCAAGCTGTCTTTCCTGGGGAGCCAGGCTATCCGCAGGTCAGCCCCGATCGTGACCCTCACCAATACTACGATCGTGGCTTTAGTAAATCCATTTTCGCCAAGGCTTATCCCCAGTACAGTGGCGAAAAGGCTCCAAAATGCGATTGAAGCGAGCCTGTTAAAAGTCTAGTGAAACCTGGCTTGGAAATAAGTAGCCATTGTTAAAGTAGTCCATTGACTTTACGCAGATAAAGCAAATTTGTATAGTTTTTCGGGATTTATTGAGTTTAAAATTATTTAAGAAACATTAATAAAAAATTGAAAATACTGAACAAGTATGTTTTTGATTTCTTATAAAAATTCATTTCATATAAAATATCTCTGAGCTGGACGAATTATTTTTGGATGGAAACAGACGAATGAACATATTTCACGTGGTACTTAAGATTTGGCCTTGGTCCTCTTGGCAGCAATCACGTATCGCTGGGCAACTTTGAGAGGTGGCGAGTATCCTTCAGAATATGAAGAGTCTTCAAAGAGAACTTCATACTCGTCCATTGGATTCACGGGGAGATTGTTTACAATGGCTTTGTAGAAACAGGTCGTTTGTGGATACAGAGCCATTACTAAAAAAACCAAAACAAGCAGAACATTTTTATTATATGCCATTTTAAGTATGATTTTTCTGCTTTATCCTAAATTACCTTTGCTGTTTTTCCGGAATAGAGCTTCAGGGTGCGTTTCCGGGTTGGTTCTCATCAAAGGCAATGGAATTACTCGTCTTCGACTCAAAGTAATCCTGTCCTTTTGCTCCTCATCGATGTCATCCACTTCATACTTGCTTGTCGCTGGATTGTAGCTGACGACCTCAGCCAGAATCCAGTTTTCATCCCCCTCTGGACTCTTCTGCAACGCGGCCACCATGTGGCCCACCTCCGCAACGTAACTGAGATCTGCTGGAATGGCTCCACACAAAGGGGGCGGACTCTCTCCAACGCTGCCCATCCACAGTGGCATTGTCTGAGCCGCAACTTGCAAGTGTTTCATCAAGGCTCCTCGGCGAAACGGCTCCTTGTTCCCCATCGTCTTGGCCTGGTGACGACGTTCATTTTTAATAGCGTAAATTTCGTAAATGTTGTTGAGTGCATTGCGGATAATGTTTTCCTCGCTTGAAGCTTCGGCGATTGCAGTGCCATACAAACCTTTCAGCTTTAACTGTAAGAAAATCCACAAAACTAAAATTATAAAAGCAGTTTACAAAAAAATACATAGTATGAAATCAGTTTTAATTATCACCTTATTAGCAGCCACCAGCTTGGGGTCATCCTGATGGACCACCTTCTCATGAAGCTTGTTAATTGCTGTAATAGTAGCAGCGCATTTGTTGTGCTCTACTGGGAGATCATTGGCAACCACGCTGTACACTGACTTGAGACGTTCCTATCGCAAATTTAATTTTAAAAATCACATACAATATCTAACAACGATTGCATTTAGCAATGTTGCTCCAATTTCCAGGCTTCATACCTGGATTTCAGTCCGAACATTTTCCCCTGTAACGTTCAAAGCCATTTCCTCCTATAAATAACAATTAAAGCGAGTTGTTATGCAAAATCCATTCATAATTTCCACATGCTATTGAATCACTAATTACCCGTCTCAGTAAAATTTGTTTGGGTAAGCAAGTGAATATCTTTGGCTCAGAACACGCCCAGCATACAAAACGTGGCCCCAGGTAAGTGCCACGCAAAGGAAACAAATCTATAAATAAAAAAACAATCAAGGATACACATTTACATCCTGAATTTACATAAAGAGTCCCATGCAAATTTCCTCACATAAAATTACATCCATTTATGTACATAGATTTTTTTTGTATGAAATTCCTATCGCATACAAACCCAAAGTGGAAAAATTTAGAGATCATGATCCGTCATCATGATACATTTTTAAATGACAGGATACGCAAGACCGTCTTTACTTTCAAGGCAACTACAAAAATTGATGTTCGTTACAAAATTTGTTGCGAAGAAACAAGCGTAGCCATAACATCCATTGCTATACCCATTACCATGGCCATTAAATATTTATTACAGAGACACCCTCGCTTGGGCTGGGATAAGCAAACAGTTCAAAGATCATTCACGTTCATTAACAAGTGCTAATTAGTACCGCGATGAGAGTGGATTTAAAAAAAAGAATAAATGTTTACAGAGCTTTTGACTGATAACAAAAAAAAACTTATCTACTTTCATGATAAAAAAACGGAAGCAGGTTTTGCAAGAGAAAAAAAAGCTGAAGTTAAAAATAAAATATTGTGAAATTAGTAGTAGCATCAAAAATTTAATCCAGTTTAAAAATAGCTTTCAGTTGTGCTGCAGAGAAACAGCCCTCGCTTCTTTCACGAAGAGCATTTTTAAAGACAACCAAATTTTAACAAAATCACCAAAATTTGGTAAACATGTGGCGTACGGCAGTTGTAATTTTGTACATTCTTTTTGTCTGCTGCTTCCAAGGAAACTTTACGAAACGAAATGTCTTCACGCGCACATAACACCAACACTTGAATAACGTCTTGTGTAAGTTTATCTTTTTTTATACTTTAAAAGACGTTGTATACAACAAACTACGTCTTGGAAGCAAAAAAAAACAAGGTAGAAGGATGAAGATGAATATCATTATTTAAATTAACTTGCTATCTACTCACCGTTTTAACTATCCTGTCTGCAGTCTT
>VICI01001748.1:0-20170 GCA_019593645.1 Akabosia matsudoensis | reverse complement strand
TTGGATTCCTCAGGGTCGAATTGTATTTACAAAATCAAGAAATCATCCAAATTCATGGATCTTACATTTAGACTAAATCTCGACTTTTGTCGCAAAATCAGTCTCCCCAATATACTGTGCGTGGATGAGATTTGCATTAATGACATGTGGGAATGTCCAAGTATGTGTGCCCGGTAGACATGTTTATGTAGTAGATTGAAAAAGAAGTAGGGGTAAAAACTTTAAAAAATCCGAAATTGTAAACAATATTATACTCGTTTTATATATCCTAGGATATACCGAGCTTGGTGCTAATGTATCTTAACAAAACCCTTGAATGGATTTCAATCGAGATCAGCATGTCTATTACAAAGGCTTCTCTATAGATCCCAAGTATTGTCGACTACTCTGCTCGTTTTATAATTTGTTGATAATCTTTATCTGCTTAAACACATTTTTTTCATAATCGTAAAGCTTCGTGTTCGAACTTTCAAAAAAATATAAAACTTTGTAATTTTTAGTAACCAAAGATATAAAGAACGAGATTTAATTCAAATACGGGATCATCATTTCGGGAGATTCGAAGTACTATCTCCACTCTTCTTGTTTTATTCTGTTTATGTACTGATTATGGACAGGAAAACTATACTGGCAATAACAGGAAAGTAACATCAACGCTCGTTGCAGCAAGCATCATTTGAACAAAATCTTTACTAATGTTTAAAAATCATTAATATGACATATAACATAAATATACCTTCGAATCCGTTGTACCGGTGCTGCCTACTTAAGGAACCTTATATTAATAATAGAAATAATAAGCACATTATCATCAAAAACAACATAAATAAATCAAAAGCAAAAAATTCGGTCCTTCCTTTTTATTGGATCCCAAAGAAACTTTGTTTCTATATCAAACAAGAGCTTTTACAATACTGCATGTATTTATACCGGCTGACCGAGTTGGACTGATCGATGGAACAATGTTTTCATTCATTACGATAAGAGCAATCGTTAACGAAAATTTGCTGTAGGGAGGGCTCATTTTCAGACAAATGATCGGAAATAGGTTCACTTCTTACATTATATACAACCAAAGCACGTACCTTATTTACGGCAGGTAACGCAGAACGTACATAGACGAATTTTCTCTGATAGCGTCCTTTTCCGGTCACAGTTATCATTAATTTTCACTATCTCACATAATGAATTGAATCATGCGTCGAAAGACTGTCACTTTGAAACTCAGTCCGTACGAGTAAATAAGCCAACTTAAGTATTTTCGCAGTTTAAGGAAATCTTTACACACACAAATCATCTATCACAGAAGTACATCTCATATCATAGGTTCTTCTCACATTCCCTCGTATCTGATGCTTAAAAATGACTGAATAATTTAATACATCGTTCATGTTATGAAAGGGTCGAGATGCTTCAACTCAGACGTCCGTCAAGCATCACAGACTACCTTTCTCTGCTTTCTCCGATGCACCAGAGCGCTTGAAATATTTATTTGTAAGTTACAATTGGGACACCTGGTGCACACCCGAACAATATAGCCAACACCAGTTGCACATTTAGCTTCTGCACATCTGGCACAAAGATATATATAAATATATTATCTTCACTGTCACGTCAAGTTTCAAAATTAAGCAAATGTGTATAGTCTCTTTGAATTGGGGACACGGATCAGGCCCGGAGATGCCAGTGAACAAAGAGTTTGCTGGGTTTTGCGATCAATACTGCTGTCAAAAGTACGGGTGTCATGGGTTTTCACCAAGCGCGTCGATCTTTGTAAGGTTCCTCGTCGTATGGCTGTCAATTACAATAGCCGATTCCTTGATTTTGTACCATTTTGATCTGCAAATACACAAGTAAGTCATACACGTACATACAAGAACCTTTTAGGAAATAGCAAGCTTATGATTATACTATAGTTGAACATAAGATCGCTTGTTTCTTGTATTTCACTTTCATTATAAAACACAACACTGAGTCGAACGGGTATAGCAAAAATCCTCAACTCCGAAACTTGAACATATTTACCATTTACAACCCAGCAGTCAAAGGATGATCCTATCAGAATTCTATAACTCTGTGCTATGAACTATGAGCCATTTCTTTGAGTGCAATTCCACAGAAAGCACGGAGTCTAACACTGAGCCTGCTTGTCAGACAACCACGAGATGTATCCCATTTCGTAATACTGAGACTGAAGGAAGCATAAGTGATAACGGGACCAAAACCAAGAGCTTGAATGGATTTTTTACTAGAAAAATATCCCGTGCTTACATTCTTTTGCTCTTTTCCTGATACTACGACAACGTGGACCAAGACCCTTCTTGCACGACTTTTCTGACTCACTTTCCTCAGCTTTCTTTTGATGGTTGGCCGAAAAAATGTGTTCTTGTCGACGTGCGTGGAAGTGTACTTGCCAACTATTATGTTCTATTCCAACTAGACAATCGGAAAAAGGGAAAAGTTTCATCTTCTCCAGAGCACTGGGCACCTATTTGCTCTATTCCATCAGCAGGCGAAATGTAGAGCAGAGAGACCGAAATACTTTACACTGTGCTCGATTCGCGAAATTTGTGTGCTCCTTTCCTTCCCCAGCGCTAACACACACATGCAAAATCGCTTTCCCCCTATTTGCCTGAGTATCTAGCTCTTTGCTAAACTGGAGTGTAAAGCATAGTGCTATGCTTTCGAATGTTGCTGTACGACCATTCTAAATGTATAGGAGAAAGCAAGGGACTCTTTGGGTTCACAGGAGAGCTTTTCAGCCTAAGCCATAGTAAGTCGTCCAAGCATGGCGTCTTCTAAGGTGCCACATGGTTTTTTTTCTGTATCCTTAAGATATTACAGGAGGAATACATGCCGAATTTTGTAAGACGGAAACCATGCAATATCTCAGCAAAATTCATCTAAGAGAATAGATCTCTGTCTCTAAATCAAGTCAGGAAAAGTGAGCATTGTACAATTAGGACAAAATTGCTGTTTTCGTCAAAAATGGGAGCACTTACAACTATGAATTCCAATTTCCCATGCTCACCTGAGTAAACCTTAACCCTCCATTGTTACCTTTTTATGCTTAACAACAATGTGCATCATCTCTAGCTCGTAATCATCTTGTGTATCCGTACAACATTAGGTGAGAGCAACGAGAGCATATGGTTGAAGCCACCCAGCCAATTTTAAGCAATGTCTGTCATAGCTTAAAATTGGCATATAGTTTTATTCCAAACTACGTATTACTGAAAGATTAATTCATTAAAAATACCAATAAAATAAAGTCGTAATGAACTTGATCTGATTTTGTGCAAAGCAAAGCACGCTTAAAACAGCCCATATCATGTAAAAACTCATAATTTAAATGAAAAGACTATGTTACAGTAAACAAATTTCCCCCTAATTATGATTATGATTTCCCTTCGGTCACTCAAGCTTCTAGCTTCCTATATTTTAGATAAATATGGAGAAAATGTGCATATATGATGAATTTGTTATCCGTCGATTCATACTCCATAGGTATAGGCATGTACACCATCAGGGAATAGATACAATAAGCAAATTCATCATGGGAAACCTCACTTGGGAACATGTCTAAGCAATACTCTGCACTCGAAACAGTTGTAAGTTGTTAACTCTTTGCACTTTCACTTTTTCTGGCTTTGAAACAAACACTGTTGAGAAATAACGGCTGGCAAAATAGATGCAAGTATGTACTTTAATACCTTTTAGAATGATGAAGCAGTGCCTTACAATAATAATATGTAATATGTATGCACGTCATGTTTAGAGTATACGTGTGTAAATCTAGTTTCCTGTCTTAGTACGATCAAAATTCGGCAACTTGGGACGTAAATGTAAGTAGGGTTCAATCTATGGTTCCGATTTTCTCTAAGTGACTCATATTTTATCAGAATGCTTCCACACCGGAGAGCCTTTCACTGTTAGCTGTGCATACGATCCAGAGTGCTGGGAAACGAAGGCTCAACACGACTAGAAGATTGCATTAATCGTACTATAGAACAAGAGGAGAACTCAATGTATTTGCCCAGTTGGAGAACTGCTATCTAGTTGCTATGAAGTTAGTATCTTAAAGTGTTAAACACACGTAAAACTATTTTATTGCAATCATAATAACACGTAAACCTTGCATACCGTAAAGCATTAGATTATGACCGCGCTCCTGATATAGCCCCCCCCTTATTGTAGCCTTGCTGAAACAAAATCTTTCTGCATCTTATAGCTATGGCTGTAATCCGATCCTTTACGGTGTATTCACGTACGAGCAACAAAAACGAATGTAATTAATAATGAATAATATATTCATATGAACACCAAAAGGAAAGCTACTTTATAAAATCGTCTTGGGTGTCTGTCCGTCCGTCTGTTATCCCGAAATCTCAGGAACTGCATTTCAACCACCAGCAATTCTATCATGTCCAGGTTGACCATTCAAGTCGTCACGTTGACGAGTTGCAGGAGGACGAAAGTTGACGAAAATGCTTCGTAAATGGACAAAAAAATTTATTGACGATTTAGATAGAGCTCCATGCGTAGATCATTTTTGGTTCAAGAACCTGTTCTTACTTCTTTTTGTTCCTGCCTGTCTTGGGTTGCTTGTGATCTCTGTGAGTATTACATGCAACCAACTTTTCCGTTCACAGTTGACAACAGGCAGGGATCTATTGCTTGATCTTTCGCTACTTATGGGAATCTTGCTTGAGTGCTTTTTACCATGCATTCTGTTCGCAACCATTTGGGGATACATTCTAGTGAAATCGTCACCATATTATCGTCACCATAGATTTATGTTGGTTGCCACCGTTTACGTTCTTGTCCAAGAGAGCCACAATTTTTTCAATAGTTCAAACTGTAACAGTCCGTTTTCCCCTGAAACGGAAATTCATACAATTCCACTTATTATTAGTCTCGTTCGACGAATTAAATCCCACAGTTTCTTCTTTGAACCCTTTTTTCTAACCTGATGTACACACGCTCATTGATCTGTCAGATTAATTATTCAAAAATTGAAAAGTAAAACCTTAAATTGAAGCTGAATGTGACATTTTTAAGCCTTGAACAGGTTAAGCCATTTACAAATGCAATTATGGAAGTTATTTGAGCCACTTACATATAGGCAACCTGAGTTAGCGCAGCTAACTTGCGCCTTCCGCCGCTCAAAAAATGACTAAATATGATAACTTTCTCCTTTTTTTTGCTATATAAGGACACTTTCTGCCCAACAGATCAGCAATATTCGTAATGCACGGTAAGCCCGTAGAGAGCTGTCACCGCATTTCGCATTCGCTTTTAGATTTTTTGGCACAGTAAAAAATAAAATCTATGGGGCAGCTGAAATGGCTTCCGTATGAAGCACAGCGTAAAGTTATTTTCGAAAAGTATAGCTGGAAAATACTTGTCTCCAGAGAATGTGGAAGAAAAACTCGGCTGTATGAACTATGTGCGGACGCTTGTCTTTCTTTTGACTGCCAATTACGTTTCCTTCTTTTTACTAAAATGTTACAAATGTTCTTCTGTTATCCTTTTCAGTTTTATTCATTTATATAGGTCGCAGTCGGCATTTATGTACGCTTTATTTGAACTGCTCAGCTTAAGGCGTCAGCTTTAACTTTAAACAGAAATAGCAGTTCCATTGGGATGACTTTACGGCTTCCTTTGTCTGAAATTCTATGAGGGCAAGCAGATTGCATAAAGCAGAAACAGAAACAACAAGCGAACTGTTTTACTAAAGAGTCTTTCTTTCAATACCGAGAAAAATATACGCTGGTGCGGGTCGGGAGAAAGGCACCCAAAAGCTTGAAAATTTGCATTATGGGTAGTTTATTCATGGCAGATTGTGAAGGGAACAATGAAAAAAGCATTTATGTGATATTTCATTTGATTGGTAGATGGAAACTGGTGGAAAATGGAGAAAAGCAAAGAGTTTCTAGAGCATTTGTCAGTTTTCATTCATTTTTTTTTCTACGGGCAGCAACGAACGGGTTCTGGACAGGAGGAAAAGTTCCTCTGTGCAATTACGAACAGGTTGCCTCAGACTTATATTGGTATAAGTGGGTTTCACGTTTATGCATTTATGCCTAAATCAACTTCTGAATGTGAATTGCTTTAGAAAGTTCACAACTTTCATCGAATCATCCAGAGAGCTCTCGCAGTAAAGGCTTATTTTGAAGCGATTTAGAGGACGTCATTCTAACTGAATTTTAGCTCATCATTGATGTAGCCTTGACGATGCACAAAAGAACACAAAATTACTTTTCATTTGCTTCTGAATGCTCGAAATACGTTGGGTCGGCTGAGTTTGATTTTTTCCACTAGGACTCCTTTAGTGCTATTGATAACTTATTGTAAATTACTAATGTCCTTTTTCAGCAATCTCCAAATATAAAGGGATGTAAAAAATCCCTTATGGCTATTTACCGTATACTGGCAACAAGAATTTGAACATGTGCAGTTGCTAAATGTAAATTTTCTCAAGCAGCTGTGTGAACATTTTAGTTACGAATTATTTTGACGATAAGAAAGCGATGGGAAAGCAAACGATGTGATATTTTACATCTTGCAAGCTACAACTATTATCTAAGTCCCGGTCAGCTAACCTTGCCTTCGTCAGATAAAGGTAATTTAGTTTGTATACCACTCAGTTAGATAACCCGTTCGAATTTCATAGTTTACCCCATAAAACTAAAAAATATTGCAGTTGATTCGCAGAGAGACGCCTAAAAGGTATAGTAACTTAGAACTTTGAAAATGACTTAGCGGTTTTGTTAAATCATGCGTTCGTGTCGTTTCTACTTACGTATAGGCGTTACATAAAACAATCATGGTAATAATACAGCGAGAAAATAATGTGTAACTTTAGCAAGAGTTGATGAAATGTTTATATTGAAGATGTACAGAATGAAACCCCATTTTCATTTTCAGCATTTCAGTCACATGCGTGAAGCAAAGTGTTTCTATTATTATTGTGGAGACATGAAACCATACAGAGGCACACAATTCACATTCGCATTCGTTTTTGTTTCCCAAGCATGTTGTGGAAACAAAGTAGAGATGATAGTGCACATACAAACTATGAACGTTATATTTTCGAGGAGGATCTGCCGATGCCCGTTTTTACAGCCGACACTGTAGCACCATAGCACAGTTGTTGATCGACATACGCAACGTTTTCTCCTATGTGAATGTGTCGTACATGACGATGATTTGATGAATGCAGTATAAAGGAAAATCAGCTTTAGACCAGATCGAAGCATGATAAAACAATCTCCAAAATTGAAAAAATGAACGCTCGTATTTGGATTGGAAACGAAAATTATCACAACTGAAAAGCGATGGGATGAGTAGTGAGTAGTAGAATGTTCAACGAATAAGAATATATTTTTAGTATTCCACCAACATTAAATGGCCTACCGTCGAATTTCAAGACGAGTTCGTCTACTTCATACTTACCTCGTGCAATGTGTTGGTTGACTTCTATATCCGAACACCAGTCTCACTTGTTGTTACTGACAAGCATTTTTTCACAAAATATAACCAGCACGTAACTCCTTGCACTGCACTTAGCTTCTTGAATACCTAACGTTTGTTGCACATTTCGGTCAAAATGCCACCGCCATAAATAAGATTAAAAATGCAATGACACTTTCACCTGTTATTTTTAGCCCTTTCTCGATTGCCAACTACGGGTAGTGCTCACATTTATTGCACCTGTTTCTTGCTTTTAGCAATTGATTTAAAAATTTAACATTACATTTTGAAACAAAATGGTTAACGTAATTCGTTTTCATTGCGCGTTAGGCGCACACGTGAAAAGACTATTTCATGTCGTTTCTTAAGCGTTTCAAGTTAACTATCGTTCCCAACTTTTCACTCACTTGTTATCCTCAAACAAACTTCGTTTTGAAATAGGTATAGAGAGTGTTCATGGCTTGTGGATGATGTGGTCCTAGTACATTTTGCAAAAGCAACTTGTAACAAAACACAAGCCCACTCTGCATAGAACATCCAAGATAAAATATGTGATTCTCTTGTGAAGGAAAACAAAACTGTTCATCCTATCCTAGTTTATCCCACAACTCGAGGAGAACTCAAACATCCACTAACGTTTTTTGTTTGTTGTTTAATTCCAAGATATTCTACATGGGATAAAAAGAACGGGCATATTTTGAAATGTGGAGGGAGAGTCAGTGATTATGTCTTTCTTAGTAGTAAGTAGGAACAGGACAAGCGGAAAGAAGCGTAGTCTTAAATGTAGTAGCGAAAACGGTAGAGACAGCGCTTGTTTCTTGTAGTTCTTATCCGTTTTCCCTCATTCTATTATCTGGAACTTCATGCAAAAAAAGAGACCAGTCTCACATTCAGCGTTAACAACTGTCTATGTCCTATGTAGTATTCTCGTGCAGTTGCAACTTGAGACGACGACGTACACACCAGCTTGATTCGGCTTCCTGGTGTGCTTTCATGTAGTCAGGAAATACGGGACGATTTCTCGTGCTTTATTCTTCTGTAGAAGAATGCGCAGGCAGATTCTTTACGAAAGGTTCTACATGAAAAAAGAACGTCTCTTTTGCTTTGTTACATGTGAAGAGAAAGGATGTCATTGGTGCGCATATAGACGTCAACCAGGGGAGAAAAATATTTTAGATATAGATATATTTTACATTTTCTTACTTGCTGCGTTTTGTTTACCAGAAAATTATTTCAATGATTATTTGAAAAGTTATGTAAGTGTTACCCGTTACAAGGTAATAGGAATACATATCTGATGAAATTGATACAAGAGATTCAAGCTGAGGAACCGCTTTCTTTACATATAAGGTGCATATACCGACAAATACGCAAATCAGAGATTATATGACGCTCATTGAAATACCAATGCTCATTCTTAGTTAATTTCAAAACGGTTGGTTGACGCTATTCGTGTTTTGTAATAACTTCAGCTTACATGACTTTCCTTTTCATCCTTTCTATTTCCCAAAACAACTTCCCATCGTTGCCAATTTTTTCAAGCTAATTACATTCGATAGCGATTTACCATGACTAGTTCTTGAACTCTTTGCAGACAGTATTTAGTAAGTGTGTGTTAGCAATGTCAAAACATTTTTCAAAACTACGTTTTTTCTTTAGCAGGAACGAGGCAGCTAGATGTAAATCGGGAGTACTTGGTTGTCGAGACCTTCCAACAATTTTTCTCTCACTTTACAGCAGTAGACATACAAAATAGATTTGATTTTTAGTACGTATATCAAATCTTTTGTGTATATCATTTTAGCTTTGATTAACCATCGACAACGGTATACACGATGCGATAGCGAATTGCTATTTCAGCCCTAAGAGCATTTACAGTGTAAATTTATGGCCATTATTAACAGTCGTCTCCGCCGGCTTACAAAGCCTAACTCCAATTCGAATTCTTCGATACCAGAACTCCGTATTTCACTCTTAATTTCCAAAAAAGAGATTTTGTAGTGTTTATCAGTTTTGCAGGCCATTTAAGATGGCGAGTCAGGTCTTCTGTACTTAAAAATTTGAAACAACTAGCTGTATCACCATTTTCTTTTTTTCAACTACGCAGTGCTCCAAAGGCCACGTTTGACGTTCAAAATTGCGAGTTGTGCAACCAGAAACCAGGACTTCATCTTATTAGTCAGGTAGACAGTAAAACTTGCTTCCTTACCGATTTCCTGTTCTCAAAAGTTAACTGAATTCGTGTGCTGAGGAGAAGATATATGGAGAGGAGAATGACATGATGACCTTCAATTACATATTCATGATGAGCAGTCATCACCTTCAAATCAAACGCACATTGACCTTGTACTCTTAGAGAAAACGGACAATGCAAGCGCTGTATGCGTGAAAGAAAACCTACTAATGAAACTGGCATGACACCAGCAGAATTCGTTGAGTATGGCTTCTTCCGTATCCGTAGCTCAGACCTAAATTTGTATGTATGACTTCAAGTGAACTTTTTAGTTTATTATTTCTGCAATATGAGCAGTATTTTATGACATGCAAATCGAATTCAAAGTATTTTGTGTCTATGACCAATATTAAACTATCAGTATATTGGGCTCAATGCAGGCAACTTTTTCGGTTGGTCCTGCATTCGATGAAGGAAGCTTTCGGTCGTAGTTGCTACTGTCAAATGAATATTATCTATGAAAAAATCAATCGTCTTCTATTCGCTGTAACAATGCACGGATCTTTAAGACTACAGACATCATGACAAAGACCAAAAATATATTTTGCTTGAACATTTTCGAGCATAATTCGATCAATTACGCTTGCTTTTTTATTGTCAATCCTACAAAATTTAGGAAATAGTAACGGTTAATGCACAATTCAATAACATACTTAATCCTGTGTTAGTTTAATATAAATTTACAACATTCACAGACAAAGTACAAAAACGAACTCTGATGACAAGTTTTTGGTATTGTGTGTTCTTTTTATGCAGTAATGATTTTCAATGATCAAATAATTTCTACGTAAAAAGTATGATTTCCAGTTCGCGAAATTTGTCTTTAATACTACACCTACAAGCTTAGCTTGATTCAAGCGTTTTCTCTTTTTCAAATAACTTTTGTAATAACGTCAGTTATAAAAGCAGGCGTGTAGACCATAGCACAAATAGGAAAACAAAACTTTCTGGACAAATTATTTTGTCTTGTAGGGTTCGACTTTCTGTAGCAGTTTCGCTTCAAAACCTTTTGAGTCATTGCATCATTATGCACAATAATAATATACAATCATTAAAATATTGAGTCATGACTACCGAACCGTTAAAAATCGTTTACAGCAAAGCGATGTGTAAAATACAGAGCCTTATCTTGGCAGGCTTTAGGAAACCTAATGAATGTTTGAAAACCCGTCCGTTTTTTGATTTTGTAAAGTACACGGGTACTTTTCAATTATGGGTGACTGAGAGGTATATAGTTTTCTCAATGATTTTAGTAAACAAAGAACGGGTGTACCCTTTTGGAAAATGCTTAGCTCTTACTGTTCATAACCTTAGCAATAGTACAAAATTTTAAAAATCACATTTTCTATCAATTTCATTTCTCAAGGTGATTGTTGTATATTGTATCCTGTATAAATTTTATAATCTATTATCATTGAAAGCGTGATTTTTTTGTAGAATCCATAAGGACAATGTTACAATAAATGACTTTTCAACGTCTTCAGTAAAAGAACCCATACATTCATAAATAGATGTGCTATCACGCAAAAACATGCCGAGCTGGTAATTTCTCAGCAAGTGTTGGAAAAACTCAAATAAATTTAGGCAGTTCATTCAGTTAACACGTTTTCAGTGCACGATACCATGTAAGATACTACCGATTTCGTCCTCCGAATCAATACTTTTTTTATATAGCCATTAAATGTGAGTGTTCGAAATTTTGTGTCATAAAACTGATAGGAACTTAAAGTTGTTTCCGGAAATTGAAGTTAAAGAAACATAATACCCAGTAAATATGAATACAATAGAACCTTCCTAAATAAAAATTGGCTTTTAATTCACGTGAAACGATGCAGTTTTCCCTTTGTTGACTATATTGCAAATCTGAGAATTTTTCCAGTATTCACATTATTACGTATTTAAGTTTGTAGTTTCCTTATATCTCATGAAAAAGAGTAATGAAAAGAGGCAACATCCATCTGAACTTTGTTGTTTTAAATATGTATTACTAATATTTGAAGGGCACGGTCCACAGCGGTACAATTTTACTTCTTCGCATTTCCTGCGATCAACAATGTTTGTAGTTTTGTTTTCAATGAAATTTGAAACTTATAATAAGAGTATAGATTCGATTTTGTTTATGAATAACTGTCTTAAAACACCTAATACCGTCATTAAATTAGAGCCAGTATTAATGGCAAACAATAGGTTTCCTTATACTACAGCATAAAAATGGCAGCTGATTAGCATGTGGCGCACCAATGCAAGATTACATCCTGGATCCTCTTGTCTGCAGTACCTATTAAGTCAGAATCAAATATTTTAGTAATACATCATATAAATATGGCATTATGACGAAATTATGATAGAACTGGAATGGAAGACTAAAATAACTACAAATGTAGTCTTTGAATTCAGAAAGCATCATACCTTAGCTCTATCCGATGTTTGATCTTGAATACCCGATGTTGCTGAGTCAACACACTCCCTCGAGACGACACAGAGAAATTCGCAGTGATCGCCATTGCCGTAATTGTACTGAGAACCAATATTAACAAGTTGCTCAAACTTCCACCCATCCGACATCGTAGAGACCATTTGAGTGAGTTCATCCTCGTGACATTGAAGGACACGATACACATGCTTCCGGTTATCATTTGGTGCGCGGCTATCTCTTCGATGAATGCGTTCTTTGACAAGTTTGATTAAATCGGTGACATTGTAAAACTCAGCCTCCTCTAACACTCCTGCAGACGCATTTATAACAAAAAACTTCACTATTTTCTAGCTCTTTTCAAACAAGGCCAAAAACCTAATAGATTACTTGTTATGCGTAAATGAAAACAGTAGGTTACCTTCTTCTGCTAAATCTTTGTTGATTACTAATTTTCCATGTCGCAGATAATTGAGCACGGGGCCAAAATATGTTGGGTCCCTGTCTATAAGGTATGCCCCGGTTGAGTCCTGAAACACACGACATAATTGGGCCGTAAAGCATTTATTTTTTAAAAATCTAAGCATGAAAAACGATTTGCCTTGATCCCTTACTTTATTGGAAATGAGATCAGTGTCATCTTGAATGAGGCGACAAAGGAACGACTTGGGGTCCCTTGACAGCGTCGTTTTTGTAGTGAGAAAATGAGTTCCTCCAACATTAAGTTTTACCCATTGACCTCCATTAGGAACGGTAGCCCCATCCGCAGGATTGTTCGAATCAGACATGAAAGCGTTGGTACTTGGGGCCGATGAGTTTCCAGACATGACACATCCATTGGTCAATGGAGCATGTACTTCTCCAGCTACCTGATTAATCTGAGAACTGCTGCTTGTAGAACTAATACTACTGCTGTCTGGTGTTGAGGGACTTCCCAGACTCGCGCTGGTTTGAACTCTGTTACCGCTACTACAGCAGCAGTTATTCGAATTAGCGGCAGGCACAAGTGGTACTTCGGGGTCATGCGCCGTTGAAGGGCCTAACGAGCTGTTAGTCTCACTCATTTTGTTTTAAAATTTTGATATTTTCTTCCGCTACTTTAGGATACGCTACCGAACCAAAAAGTCTCCAAGTAAAGTTGTCAATGTTTGCAATAAATGGCAAGATAATTTGTTGGCGAACACCTAGAGAATAAAAACCGTGTTTAAAGCAACATATTTTCAGAAAGGGGAATCTTAATGTTTTAATATAACTCACCGTGCAGAATAATCCATCCAACTCATTCCCTCATGTGGCTGAGCAGTAGTACTATAATGGTCACATGAAACGGACGTAATCAATCACCATGATGTTCAATGAAGAGAGGAGAGTATCATTTCTTCCAGGATTGTATGTCCTATTTCATTTTTCTGTGATAATATTTCAGGAAAAATGCTCAGTTACGAGTCTGATAATAGTGATAATTTGCATTAGGTTATAAACTTAAAACAAAGAAAAAGTGTACTTTTCTAGGCAATATTCAATATGTAGTATTTCCAACTAATTGCTTTTAGAAATAGAATGACGATATAAAAATCCTGCTGATTCAACATATCCATCAAATCCTCATTTTCTCCAGTTAGTTCCTGCATTGTATTTTCTTGTGCAAATTCGAATTACTTGGTTTTGGTTCACTTCCTAATTAAGAGAACTGACTCGTGCACGGAAGGGATCTTTACCTCAAGTCAAATCCAATCGCAGTAATTAACCTAATGGAAACTTCTTTAATGGAAACTTCTTTAATGGAAACCTCGCAGCTAAATGATCTGATGCCGTGACAAACTGTAATGATCTATATACTTAAGCATTTGACACCGTCTTTCAGGACAGACCAAAGATATGCAGATCTTGACATTTTTAAAATAGCTAAAANGATCTTGACATTTTTAAAATAGCTAAAAATCCCTTGACACCAAATTTAGCTGTAGCTGTCCCGTTACGAATCCTTTCATTTGACAAAACCGTAACAGGATGTTTCATTTCGTTTACTTTCAACTATGCGCTACAAAGAAATTCTGATAAAGATCCAATGTTCTGCGACCTTTAACCTTTTAAAGTTTCAAGAATCTATCATACGAATACTTGCAGTGATGACGCCCCTAACCCAAGCTCCATTAATTTTCTTTTATCAATTACATAGCGGAACACTTTAAAAGACATCATTTTTAGCACTTTTTTCAGCACAATCGTTAGAACACGGCTATCAAACTTTGTTTTTATTTACCTGTATTTTGCTGTTATGTACATAAAAAAGGCAACCGCTTCTTTGCCGTTTCTACTCCAAATATAATTGTTGTTTCTCTGCATTTACACTGTTTGTCAGTAAAAATTAAGATCGGCTGTTGTTTCACTTCTAATCACTACGTCATCCTCGGGAGATCACATTTTTAGGCATCAATACACTTTTAAACTGTATATATATATGTTTTTTCAATCAAGTCGCAGTTGTAATGATACAGCTACTCACATATAACATCAGGTTGTCCCAAAGAAAGACTTTCCTGTGCTTACGATAACTATAAAGTAAACCGAACTGGCCATTCCTTCCCCATGCTCTACAAGTACTTTACTTGTATACATCCTTTGTACTCTGATCATTTGTATGTGTATGTTGTAGTACTTGGTTTTTAATGCGAAAAATGAGCGCTTTGAAAACATTAAGTTTCATCAGCTCCCTCTTTGTCTGTGTGTCTTTTTCCTGGTAACAACAGTTGACAAGCGAACACCACGTTCACAATTTAATTGTAAATTAGTTGCTTCATGTTAGATTTATGCTAGATTTTTATGAATAGAAGGTAAATGACTACAAGAAATTGAGAGGTAACGGACAGACAACAGACCATTTGATGCATTAATGTTATAAGGATTCGAAAGTAAAGCGATACTTGGTTATATCGCTCATTATATGGCTCAGAGATCATCCCAGGATAATGCTCTTTTCTTCTAACCGAACCTTTGTTCTCATTTCCGTGCCACTTAAAAAACACCGTATTTTTCTTTCATGGTTATTTTCAATCTACGCGGTTTTATTTCTGTAACTCACGGGTTTTTGTTTTAACTAGCGTTTCTATTTCTAACCCTCCACAGCGCATTTTACTTTCAAATTGGATGTCGTTTCAACATGTGTCAGTTGGAAGGAATAAAGTTTTGTTTCGATTATTTCTTCGGATGTTTGTGTTATGCATTAACTATCTCTCGATTTGTGTACGGCAAGAACACGTTTTAGAAATTGATTTAAAATAGAAGGTACCAGTGTTTTTATGTCATGAAAGATGGCAATCAACTAGGCGATATTTTGAATATAAGGCATATTACCGTCGATTTCTGACCTCATTAGTAAATTTAATGAACTTGATCAAATATAAGATACACACAGGTACAAGACAAATACAAACACGCGGATGTTCGTCAATTTAGTGAAGCTTTAATTCGATTGTATGTTTCTCATTTACAAAAGTTTCTTGACCAAAATATAACGAATTTATTTCATTTAGAAGATAAATCTCAAGCTCATTATCGGTCTCCGGTATCTTTTCAAATCGGTCTTCTCGTCATGTTCCTATTTTGCTAACATTTCATTCGTCTGTTAAGCACTCAGAGACCTCTACTACGAGAAAAGAAACTTGGTAGTCATTTAATGTGGGGTTGTGTTACTCATGTTTCTCAGAAGGTGACCAGATTCGCTCGTATTTCCACTCATGGTGCATGGCTAAACGTGAAATGAACTTAAGCCCTGTTAAGCATTCATCTGTTGGTATTCAAATAATGTATTGTCCTGATTTCCACATCCGATTATTCAATGTAAAATTAAAAGCGCATTGCTTACTTTACTAAGTGCCAAAATCAAAAGTAAAGCACACCTTATATATCATGCGATGATTTTCTTGTGTGCGTTATCTGTTTTGACATGAAATTAAATTACTTAAGGAACGCCTAAAATCTTCACAAAACGAGTGACTAGTGTAAAATAAACCATATAATTTTTCCTTAACCAATACTCTCCGGATTCGTAAAAGTAGCAACTGCGTACGTACATAGTTTTACGGGCATCATTCTAAGCATGGTTTTGCGGCTTTCGTAAACTAAAAATATCTGGAGACACTCATATAAAACAAGAGCCACGCATTATGACAAAACCACGTTAATAATTGGTGAATTTCTGAGCAATTGCAATTGAGTTTCACATGCGATTACGTTATAATAAGTATTGTATAATAAAAAATGAACCTAAGCTTAACCAGGTTCATACATTCCGTAGAAAACATGGCTGTTATTGGTTCACACGGTTCTCAAATTGTGTGAAGTTGAATGAGGTCAAGTCACCAGGAAAACACCACCAAGAAGCTGTCTACATCACTATCATGAATATCGTTCTTGAGTTCCTCTTCCTGAGTATTACTTTTTATTCATGTTTTCACAACGTACTTTCTCAAATCGTTAACGAAAGTCATTAGCCTATCATTTTATCTATTATCTCATACTTCACTGCATTGTTGCTATCATCCATTGTGGTAACATCCAATTGAAACCATATCTAGCTAGTTAGCAATATTTCGCGTCCATCAACACTTCGCAACTCATAATGAATGAAAAATGACCACGACTTGTGCACAGGATCTCTTCAGCAAATCTGACTCAAAATATGGGAGCAAGTCGCAAACGAATGAAACGTGAGAAAAGGCGTTTCATTTTCAAAATTGCCTGTGACGATGTATGACAACGCACGCATAAAGTAAAAGCAGATCAAAATCAGTAATATATTCCGGTGTGTAGGAAGATTACAAGGACTTTAAATTCTATTTTATTTTATTATTATCAAGGTGGGGGTTGTAAAAAAGAGAACTGAGCCAGTTTTGATTATCGAACTACCATGTTCAAACAACTGTATCTACTTTGTTCATGTCCTCGATGTTCACAAAGCCCACAACCTCACCTGCCTACACAAAGTGACCGGCGAAAGATACCGTTTTTGATATTTTCCCATTTAATTTAAAAGTTTCCTGATATGTGCATATTAAAAGTTCTCCTTTCTTGTGAATTTATTACAATTTCCTTTTTACGATTGTAGCCATCTCACCACCATACTTGAACCACCTCCACGATTCGATAGGCCTGTATGAACTGGTATTTATTTTCCTTCATCTCATATCTCATCCGTTTGCATGTGGCTTGAGCATTCGCAAAATGACAACTGATGGTTGCTAGCAACTTCTGTTCCTGTTCTGCGTTTTTTTTACAATTTACAGAGAAAAGATAAACGCTTATACATTTTTCTCGGCATGAAGTATATGCTCTCGTAGTGGATTCATATAATATTATAATGACTTGTAGCATATTTTCTATTTCCATAATAAATACAGCAAAAATTCCCGTGGGAGGGAAGTGCAACTTCAGACTCCACAACAATAAGTAATTGTATCATCCTCATCAAGTCAATTTCAATAACAATAATAGTAATAACAAAAGGCTATCTCGAACAGTACCGTACAGCGGAATTGGAGTTTACACAAGTAACAAAAAAGTGGGAACAATAGGCGAATAAGGTTTACGTAATCTAAAACACATATTTCAAACGCCGATAAATATAGTCACTCAGTAAACGAATATGCAATATCGTTTTGTGCCGTGTTTTAATAAGCATCTAGTTTGTATCATACATGTATGCAGTGAGACTGCTGAATGTCTGTTTTCTTCTCAGTTTAAAGCATTTTTTATGTGAAAAAGTCAATATCGTTTTGTGCCGTGTTTTAATAAGCATCTAGTTTGTATCATACATGTATGCAGTGAGACTGCTGAATGTCTGTTTTCTTCTCAGTTTAAAGCATTTTTTATGTGAAAATGCCAATTCGATTGTAAGAGGTACCATGGGAGAGTGGATCACAGCTTGTTTCCCAGTAAAGTTGAGCAGCCAGCAGCACCTGCGCTAAAAAAAAAAGTCCAAGAATTTCGCACTAGCTCAACTGACAACTTCCTGTGAAAAAGAAAAGTTTACCATTCATTGCATAAGAATACTCTAGCTAAATAAGTTTGGAACGAAATATTTATTATTTTCCAACAAACGACAAAAATTGTATGTATTATTATTATTGTTGAAAATGTTGTGTACACATTATTCTGATGTGATCGATTTCACACTTTTCGCTAACCCAAATTGGTTCATTACAGGTATACCTATTGCTTCCATACAGAACAAAATCTTTTTTGTAAGCCGTGTCTGGCATGTCGGTTTGATGGATTTGCATCTATTGCATGTTATATTTAAGACACCGTTGCGTTGCATACGTTTTGTGGTTTGCCAGATAATTTAGTATTCTATTCCACTGGTATAATAAATGATATTCTCAACAACCAATTGTCGATGAATATTGCTTCTTTCTATATTTATTGCCAGCATAAGCTCGCCATACATCGAAATTAGCATTTTTACTCGTCTCTCTACTGCTTCAACTCAATGCATTTAAATTTCAGATGAATAATACCACCCCTATTGTCATATTATAGGTCTAAATGCAATAACAGCTTCAGCCGAAACTAGAAACGGCAGAAAAATTCCTTTCTGTGTGTTTTCCTTCTTTACTTCACTGTCTGGCCCTCGTCTCTGCCTAGTTGTAATCATCATCATCGTCGTCCGCCAGCATTCATTGGGAACCTGCAAACAAGCCTTTTCCCAGCACTTACATCAACCTAGTCGAAAGACTACACACAAGCTTCTGCTAAAACTTAAGTTACATTAACAGCGGCAAAGGAATTCAAATAGCATGCGCGTCTATACTAGCATCACGCCACAGTCCACAGAAAAATTAGCGAACCTGAGTTCAACTCCAGAATTATCGTACAAAATCTTAAATAATAGCGCCATCAACTGGTATGAAATCCGATTCTCAACGATCATCCTAATTGGATTTAAGCTACTCTTCTATGGCGTTAGCAAGTTATTCTAAAAGGGACGATATGTAAATGGTCAAAAGCTCGTAAAGAGAAGTAATATTGAAAAGTGCTTTTTATGCAGATACACAGACGAACCAAATACCGATATGAAACATTCTAACTGAATCCCATACTTAGCCAGGATTTTTTATGCATGATAGCAGAGAACTAATGTTTGCTCAAATCATCAGAAACGCTCAATCGTCATTTATTTTGCCGACTACCTTCTTCTCCTCTTTCCATCACAACAAGACAACTCCTTACACCAGAAGGCGTCTGAGGTCTGTCTTGAGGACTCTTTGTGCACATCCGTTTTCGCAGGCACCTATTTTTTGCAGGTTAGTATTCTTATATTCATCATCGTACTGAATTCAGTTGCTTTATGCATCAAATGGAAGCTTTCTTAATTCATAGTAAGTTGAAAATACATACATCTTCCTAATTCTTTGGTGTTCAAGAATTGGATATACCTGTATTCAATTACATTTTAGGCCACTCACATTATCACATCTGTCATTTAACCAAAATGTTGATTATTTTTCGCTTGGAAATTAAGGAGTAAATGATGGTCTTGAATAAATTGGGGATAGTAGGAACATTTAGCTCAACGCTGAATGTAAATAGTTATGAATCCTAATCCTCAGCATTGCATTCCCATTGTATATTTTACATGTCATCAACTTTCAGACTCAATATGTTAGTGGGCAAATATGAAATAAAAACCACTTTTGTTTTACCGGGATCGATATACCCTCTGGCACGTTAGAGTAGGTTGGATTAGATTTTATTGCTTTATATTCTTCTTGATAGTATCAGCAATAGCACTCTAATAAAATTATTTCTGTTAATATCTCTTAGTAATCAAATCTAAAAATCCGAAAGGATTTCCACCAGGCTAATTTCATGTCTTCAAAGGAGATAACAGGTTTGTTACAGAAACCGGATATGATGACGTGGCCGCGCATTGAAGGAAATTTCTTCGACTGCCGGAAAGTACTCCAAATCCAACGAATAAAATATTTCACCACATAACAAGAAGAACCTCTGAAGCTGTTTCAAGTAGTGACGACTAACAGTCGTTT